>DWQX01000211.1:0-53753 GCA_018245475.1 Pharmacophagus antenor | reverse complement strand
TATATATATATATAATATGTTATATAATGCAACTCTTTTGTCTTAACCATTTTCTACGATGGTAGTACTGTTATTAAATTGATATCATTTTACAGATAGCTCGTATCAACTTAGCTATAGGCACATTACCGGCTGCGTTTGAAATATGCGCAGATTCTAATGTTTTGGAAGCTAATGTCAGCACTGCTAAAATAATTATGGAAATCGGAAGCTGCTCGGCTGCAAATATTATTTCATCATTATATTTATAGCATATAAATTATTTAATATATTTTCATTTTTTTTTTCATTTCATTAATTTCTATTTTTTATAAACCATTACATGTGAGGATTATTAATTAACCCATATTTATTTATTTTTTCTCGTTTTCTTAATTTTATTCACATTAATAATAATGTTTATTTTCTTTTACAAAGTATTGTTAAAATGATTAAACTATTCATAAAATCTTAGATTTAAACCAAAACAACTGTGTAATGTTTTTATTTTTATATTACAACTACCTATTAAGAATTTGCCATCCTTAACATTGACTCAAAGTAATAAATACACTAAAGAAGCACTCTTGATCAAGATTAATAAATAACGTAAATCAATATATCGGTGACAATACTTCCATTTAATGATTACTTCGAGTATCAATAAAATAGTATAAAGATATAAAAGGTAGCCGCTAGCTAAAGCACCTCAGTTTCTAAGTCCATTGGAAACACTAAAGGTGCTTCTAAATTAATCGAAATGCGCATTTTTTTGCTAATATGGCTTTTAATTTTATGGACGCAGGTTTGTTTAATATTCTGTATTCAATTTAATTTTCTTTTTATTCTTTGAAACCTATTAAAAAGAAGTGTTAATTTTTAGGTTTAAAGCCCGAAAGTTTTGGCATCTATTTATCTAAATATCCTTGTAATAACCCAACAAGAAAAGTGCATTTATTTAACAAAATGATGTATTATTCTGGTAATACTTATTGTTTTTAGGAGTTTTCACAGAATGTGTCTAGTCTAATTGCACTGTTGCTTTACCGAACATATTGACGTTTTGTTAAAATACTTTTAAAACTTTTAATGAGGAAAGAAACTATAATAGTTGTGAAAATAACAATCATTTTGTCATCTTTTAATCACATACAATTTTAAACCTAGAACTGAACATTGTGACGTTGTGTTGGTAGGATAAATATATTTATGGATCAGTTTTCCTTACTAAACTTTTTTGATATGATTTTCAAAGGATGTTCGTGGAAGTACAACGCATGACTCTAGTATAGAAATGGTCTTAACGAGACATCAACAAAAACTTACAAAAGGACTTTTAGGTTTGCCGGATTTGTGGAATAGCGTAAAACAAAGTGCTAAAAATAATTGGGAGTCAGTAAAAAATATTGCAAAACACAGTGTAGATAGGATATCTAATTGGATTCAAACTGTCAAAGCTAAAGCTATCGAAATTAATATTTCTTTTAAGAAACGCTTAGAGGATTTAAAAAAGGAAATAAATGCATTAATAACAAATGTTAAAGTTACAGGCGACGTCGTGAAACAATGCATACGCGTAAGTATGATATACTCAATGGTTTTTTATATTTACTAATTTTAATAAAAAAAATATATATTTTTTAGAAAGAACAAGAGACTATAGATGATATTTTAAAAGGATTATTAAAAGGTGTAACTACTTGTATATCACAAAGCATTCAGTCTGACCTCTTGGTCTTGGAAATACCAAGTACATACTTAATGGATAAAACAGAATTTATAATAAATATAGAAAAAAAAATGTATATGTGCCTTAATAAAGATGATATTGAAGAGTGCTTGGTCAGTGTGAGGAAAACTATGTACGATGAGTTAGATAAAGAAGAACAGGACATACTTAAAAATGTAAGTAATTTATTACAACAGTGAAACAAAAAGTAGAGCTTGTAACACTATCTTTTCTTAATTTACAGAGAGATGAAACAAGGGCTAGGATTGACGATATTTTAAATACAATCGCTTCTTGTGCAAGCAATGGTTTAATAGAAGCTTCATCTGCAGTCACGAATACCACGATTCAGGTTATTAAATGCATAACAAAAGGCTAATTACAGATAAGAGCTAAATAAATGTGAACACGTTTAAGAACTCGACATTTTTAATATTCGACACAATGTATACGACATCGTAGGAAATTATAGAAAACATTAATTATTAAAACATAGTGCTTATTAATAAATGTTTTATTTCCATAATACCAATATATAAATATGAATGTTATTTTTATTATTTATGTATAACAAAAACAAATAGTCATTAAAATCCACTTAACGGGGGCACATAGCGTGCCGACCACCATCCACTGGCAGCGTAGCACCTGTTATGTTACTTGCAGCTTCGCTGGCTAAAAATATTATAACAGATGCTACCTCCTTAGTATCACCTGGTCGCCCCAATGCGTGAGTACTACTACATTTTTTTATAAATTCTTCATACTGCTGTTCATTCATGGAAGACTTCATATGTAATCCCGTTGTTATAACACCAGGATTCACAGCATTAACCCTCACGCCTTTAGAACCTAACTCCAGCGCCACACACCGAGTAAATTGGTCCACAGCCGACTTGGACATACAATAAGCTAAAACATTAGGAAAAGATCTCATGCCAGTAACACTTGACACATTTACGATAGATCCCTTAGATTTAATGAGGTGAGGGACAGCCAACATTGTCAAATAATACGGGGCTCTAACGTTAGTACTCATGACTCTATCATATTGCGCCAAATTCGTCGTTTCTATTGAGCCATTTTCTAATATTCCAGCATTATTGACGAGAACATCTAGATTTCCGAAATTCTCTATAGTACTATTCATGATTTTCTCTACTTCGCTCTCTACATTCATATCGGCTATTACCACTAATGGCTTTTGTTTGGTTTTTGAACCATCTTCACATTGTTTAGCAACCTTCTCAAGATTTTCTTTGTTCCTTCCAGTTATCACTAGCTTAGCGTTCAGTTTAGCAAATTCTATCGCTGTTTCTGCACCAATACCAGAACTGGCACCAGTTATAAGCACTACCTTATCCGTAAACATTTTACCTATGAAATAAAGTTATTAATATTTTAAAAACTCTGATTTTATCTTTGTAAAAAACAAATTGCACAATTAAGAATAGCATATCTTAGTTAAACAATATAAGAACTAATGATTCGACAATAAAAAATTATTTTGCTTTATACTAGATTAAAAAATTCACTTGCAACAATTGATTTTATACAACTTTTATTTCTAGCTATTACGTAAGTGCTGAGCAAGGAGACGAGAGACGCAACTACGAACGACGAAATCTTCAAATACATTATTGTATGTCCAAGATAAAGAAATTGAAAGTGGAGCAGATTCTTATATTAGGTAGAGTTCCTCTTAAGTTGCCGTATTTATACGGTTTTATAAAACACCAGTGAAGATCAGCAGTGTAACCGGCAAGATATTAAATGACAAATTTTAAATTATGTAAAAAATTCCGACTAATAAATGAACCGGTTACATAGTTTGGCTTCCTTTTAAAATGTAAAAGTTAATTATAAATTTTAAAACACAAAAAATCTTACGGAAAGGCCCAAAAAATTTAAGGATTATATATACAAAAAATAAGACTAAAACTATATATAACATAAAGTAAAAATATTGAAGAATGTAACTTCTTATAATACTTAATAGAGAATGTATATAGAAATAAAAATCAAAAACAAACCTTATCGATATTTTTATTTAGCCTCGATAGCAACGACGAAATGTCGGAAAGTTACTAGATAGAAGGAGAACTAAACACAGAGTCAACGTAAAAATAAACTTTTTGCTACAGATTACAATAATGTTAGCAAATAACACTTTTTAAAACGTTATTATTACATTTAAAATAAATTCTACCAAAGAATTAATTTAAATAACATCTTAGAAGATAGTACCTAGTTATAGAAATATTTAAAGCAAGACATTTAAGTGTTTCTGTGCCTGTTCTAGTATACATTCTGTGTAAGCTCTAGACCAAATGAAATTTATATGAAGTTGATGTTAATATTATTTTTAAAGTATTAGATCATAGTTTAAATTTTATAACATTTCAGACGTGTCACACCTTATAAAAAATAATATTGCATTATTTTTTATAACAAAACGTCTCTCTTCGACTCTATTGAATTGATCTTGGTGATTAACAACCAGCGTTTATTTTATTAAATTTTATTTATATTAGATTCTCTTTATTAATATTAGATTTAAATAAATATGTAAATATAACTTTTCTAATTTGTTAATATAATATTTTAATTTAGAATGATAACATGGTTATATAACTTATTTAATATTTATTACTTGACTATTATATATATTTTTATATTTAATCAATCACAATATATTTTTATATCCTATAATGATGTATGTTTATAATCTGTATAAAACCTGTTCCTTCTCAACGCTTATCCTCTAAAAAAACATAATTGTCAAAAAATTACAATAAAGCGTTTTGTTTAACAATTTTTATCGTTTCTCTTACTACTAGAGGTGTAGTCTTTATTAATGGAACTGTAATACAGGTTTTGTTTTGATTTTTAAAAGAACTATAAAATGTCTTCCATACCATCAACAGCAAAGGATAAATCGTTTGACGAGTTTTATACTGAGGTATAATAACCTTTTTTCTCTTTAAAAATGTGTAATAATGTTTACTAATCGACATTTAGTTTATAATAAAGGTATACTTTTACTATTTAGAAATATCTCGCCATGTACCTGTACAACAATAATTTACATATATACTTAGGATTACAAGAATTGTTTTTTTCAATTTGCAGTAATAATTTTTGAACTAACTTCACTCAAAAACATGAGGACGTTTATTCTGTATTTTTAATACTAAAAACTTAAATTCATTCATAACCATTTTTTATTAAATTGTTGCACCAGTTTTCAATAGCAACATTTCTTATTTTATTGTAAATTTGTCTGCACATTGTTGAATTAACTCCTTTACCTTTTTAGATACTGATGCTATGTTTCTTTTTGGACTAAGCAATTCCATGTGACATTTTTAAGATTATATCTTAAATGCTAAGTTATTTCATCGTAAATATGTAGAAGCAGTTATAATTATTGATGTTACTGTACCATCACTAGAAATATATTAACAAACTCAGATTTTGAGAATAGAACTTCTGTAAAAACTTGATTAACTTGAACTACTTGACCTTGGACTGGATTGTGAGGACAAGTGGGTAGTAAAAGAAGGTTGCTTAATGTTACATGTCCTTAAAATCTGTTGTTCTTGGTCATGTTAATTGTTTCATGTTTCTTTTTACCAGAGCTAGAACTCAAGGGATTCAACCCCTACATGTTTTCATTGCATAGGGCAGTAATTTTCAACCTTTTTGCACACTTAACCATTTAAAAAACTAACTGCACATAGAGAAAATTATAATTTAAAAGGTTGTTTACTTGCCTAAAATACACTCTGTAAATTACTTCATGACAATAATTTAGAATTTAAAGTAAAATAATGTGTATGAAAAAATTACATGAGTGGTTTAATTAAAACTTATAATAAATTGATATATGCATTTGTAAAATTTGGTATCACAGTAGTGGTTATGATTGACTGGTATAATTCCATTGATCTTACTATCATCTCAATTACTGTAAAATTTGAATTACTCTTTTTTTTTGTTTCATTGTCTAGGTGAAAGAGATAGAAAAAAGAGACTCGGTTCTCACACCTAAACAGCAAATTGATAGGCTTCTACGACCTGGATCTACTTACTTTAATCTCAATCCATTTGAAGTTTTACAAGTTGAGTGTGATGCAACTCTGGACGAAATCAAAAAGAAGTATAGGAGACTATCTATTCTTGTTCACCCGGACAAGAATATTGTAAGTGGAATTAATTTACAATAAAAATATTTAAAATTTTGTATATTTTATTACTATTACAATTTAATTAAGATTATTTCTATACATAGAATTGAAAACAATGTGGTATATAATTTATAATAATGTATGATTTGTATATTTGAAATCTATTATAATATCAAAACATATCTTGTCATTCACTTTCTAAATATACTTATTATGTACATTTGTTTTACATAATTTCACTTTAAAAAAAACAGAATTAATCACACCTGTTATTAAATAAACTATTGAAGAATATTTTCAATATACTGAAAACTGTTTGCATGAAAACATCTCTGTCAAACTATGTACTTATTTTCCATAACATTATTTGTCGAGAATATCTTTTTGCTGATGAAATATCATCATGTCAATAGTCATGTAGTCGAGACGGCGATCCCCGTCAATATTTCATTTTTATCCACAGATGGGAAGGAAAGCGTACCACAGAGGTCCCGTTGGCGCCATGCTATAGGTAAGGTCTATAAAAGAACAAATGCATGGATGAAAGGAGATGACAAAGCCACAGGATTGTTTGTTATAGTTACCCTACAGGCAAATCAAGGGGTTTTGTATTTATTACGAATATTAGAATTTCTATTTTTTTCTATAACAAAATAAGTCTAGACTTATTTTAAAAAAAATTAATAAGCACTATTCCCTCTATGGTACATAGAGTAAATAACTAATAAATTAATTAAGTTTGGAGTTTACCAAACTAAATAGAAGTAAAATCAATCCAATAATAAACATGAAAAAAGAATCAAGGTTAAATTAAGTAATGCAATTTATTTCGTCAATTTAAAATAATTATGATAACATTTGTTATACAACAAATTTTATCCTTCCATAATATTTGTGATTATAATATTACTAAAGTTATATAAGAAAATGTTTGTAACTTTACTTTCTTAAGTTACATAAATATTTCTTCACATTTTTGTATGAACAAGATTTGTGCAGTTGTTGGTAACAACTGCACAACTCTTGTCATTTGAATATCAAGGTAGCTGCTAAGGCATACTTTAAATCTTTATAATTAATATTTACAATTCAGGGACCAGTACATAATTTTAGAAAATATTCATATAGATCAATGGAAACTGTTATAATCCATACATGTATATTTTTATTTGCAGGATGATTCTGAAAGGGCTCAACAAGCTTTTGAAATTGTAAACAGATCTTGGAAGATTTTGGAAAATGAAGATACTAGAAAAAAATGTCTTGATGTATACCAAGAAGCAAAAGAGAGAACTGATCATATGGTGAGATTTTGTTTAACCTAATAATGTTGAATATGAATACTGTTTCACAAACAATTAATATTCAGTTTATAATTATAAATACTAATCATAAATATAGGTAAAATGTAAATCAAATTATGAAATTAACATTCTATATTCACTTGTGTGAAATATCACAATTCATTAATGTGTCAAATATCCCAAATTATAATAGCTGGATTCTGAAAATTGTAGAACTCTATATTTTGTTTAATAATCTACAAGTCCACATAATTATTAGAAATATTTAGCAATAAAAAAGGCAGTAATTGTTTTTTACATTGTATAAACTATCGCTCACTTCAACACAATCCCACCCGATAGTGAATGGAGATGTAGTCTATGATAGTAAATTACACTAATCTAGCACACTCTTTAGCACTCTTAATAATGGCCATTTAATTGTCGTTTAATAACTAATACATAATATGTATCAGTGAAGAAAAGATAAGCCATAAGTAATGATGGCAAGTAGTCTTTTGCTAGTGTCACTGCAAAAAATAAATTTTACTAAAAGAAACTATTTAACTACCACTTTTATAATTCAATGAAACAAAAACTAATTTGTTAATTTCCGCTTTATTTAGTTTCAAGTACCTGTTGAACCAACCTGTAACAAATATGTTACAGGTTGGTTCAACAGAAGATCAGTTCAATAGAAGATACCACCTGCAGTGGTGAAATGTTTTAAGATATTTTAGTTATAGTATTAGTGATTAAAGAAAGCGAAAATTCCCAAATTAATTTTTATTTTATTGTCATGGAGTTACCTAAAGTTTCTTTTGAATCATAAAATTAAAAAAAAAATTATAATTAACAATTTAAAATCTTTACAATTAAACTGGTCTTTTTATTCACATGTCATCAATTATTGTAAGATTTTTCTCATTAGCAAAATTTATAAATTATTAGAATAATGTTGAGTCTATATTACACAATATTTCTATTATCGATTGGCTTCCCAATTAAAATTTCAGATTGAACAGAAGCGTAAGAAGTTCAAAAAGGAAGGTAGATTAAGTGAAGGTATACCAGAAGATGACCCTGCCAAGTATAAACATGCAGTGTATGTTATGACAATGAAGGTAATATATGAAATTTCTTACATAAATGTATGTTTTAGGCTGTTGTTGGTTGACTGTGACAATGATTTTTGATGTAGTAACTTTAAGTTTAAATTCTAGTTTCTTCTGCTTTCAGAATCTTATTATTAATTTTGCTCTTTTTAAGTTAATCGAAACCAGTTGCAAGTGTGTAAAGAAATAGTTTCTCATTATGATTGATTTGTGGACTTATGAAGTATTTTTGTTTTAATTTAACAATATAAAGAAACAAAGTACTCTTGGGGTTGGCATTGAATAAAAAACCACCTCTATTGAATTACTATAGGTTTAAGTTTTATTTAGATTGACTTTTTATGACGATGAAAATTGAATATAACATTAAATCCTGTTGATTATTTAGATTCAATATTTTGTATTAAAAAATGTTAATACATAATTTACAGCTCAATAAAAGACAAAAATATCAATTTCTGCTCTATTTTAAATTTACAGAGAATATTACCAGTAAATTACAATCCCTACGCGTTAGGTGACTAAAAGGGGCTTGTTAAGGATTTATTATGCCTAATAAGAATAGAAATTAGCAAATTATATATTTTTTGTGTTTCATTATGACATGGAGTTTCCCAAATTAATGCTTGGATCGGTAAAATATAATTTCCAGCTGTTTGCGGACATGGAACGTAAACGGCAACACCTGGAAACCCGGGACATGGAAGAGAGGAAGCGTAAGCGGGAGGCCGAGATAGACCAAGAGGAGCAAATGTCGTTCGAAAAGGAGTGGGCGAAGAACTTTGAGGTGACCTACTTTTATTCAATTACGTGAATATGCTTTTAACTTGTCTTAATGATTGCAGATATTTAAAAGTAAATAAAAGTGTTGTACGTTCCCATGTTGATAAATATTACTACTATAATAATGAAGTGTTAACTATTTTAACCCTTTGGCCTATACAATATGAATAAACAATTGATACCGCGTCACGCCATTCAGCTGTCCAGCCATGTGCCCGAACTGGCGCAAATATATACTTTTCAAGGGATGATGTTTCGGTATAACAAAAGGAATTGTAAAATAAACGTTTGTGTAAAAATAATTTCGGACTAGCGGTTTTCGTTTTTCACGACTTATCCACCAAGAGTCTTACGCTTGGTTTTCGTTTATGGCATAAATTGATTATAGGCCAAATGGTTACACAGGAGCAAATAAACATTGAGGTAGCTAACGAGGCTGTGTTGTAGAATCCAAACACCATCCAAACCCCACAACTCATTTGGAACTTTAATCGGACCAGGCATGAAAAATTCAAGCGGTAGACCACTGAAGCTACAGAGGCATTAGACAGTTTTCTTATTTTTAATTAAAAATATAGACAGCGGAAATCTTTTTAATCAATTATTCTACGACTGTATTAGGAATCTCGCCAAAACCGAGTGGACAGTTGGAAGAATTTCCAATCGGGCAGCAAGGAGAAGAAGAAGAAGAAGATTATGGGTTTCAAACCGCCGAAACCTAAACCGGAGAGCAGATAACTCGCAGACACGTGGTCCTCTAGCATATCTAGCTTTACATTATTTTCATTTTCAAATCTATACAAATTACATGTATGTAGTACAATTTGGTCTTGCTTTCTTAATATTACCATAGCACTATATTTACCACTGACACAAAAAGATATTTAAAACTTTTAACTATTTATATGATATGGAAGATTTTAAAGTAAGCAATAAAAAGTTAATAGTAATTTAGAAGAATATGTTTGCCTTAAAAATCCGATGTAGTGTAATTAGATATTGTTAAATTAATAACTATATACTTTAAATACATAGTTTTAATGTAATAATTTTGGCTATTGTATCGCAAAATTTTTGTATAGGTTTGAAAAGTGTGTATCTTATTAGTTATTAGTTTTTCTTGATTGGGGATAATAAGCCTTAGTATTTAATTATCACCGCCCCTAGCGATATTCGCACTCTCAAGAGGGATATTTAAATACTTTTTTAGCGTGTAAGTCTGATTATCGTCGACCGTTATCCCTCATTGACATGAACCTCGGTATATATTTATTATGCCGAACAGTGTGTGTTGTGATATTTCTTAATGAAAAAAAAAACATCTCTGTAAAACCGTCTGTTCGTATTCTTCAATTTACATATTTGTAAATTTCATTGTTCCATAATAAATACAAGCATTGCTATATATATTTAGTCTTCATTTGTTTTGAATTTATTTTAACCTTTATTGAATATTCTCTTAACCCTTTAAGCAGTTTGCCTGTACAGTATACGTGCTACCCGAAATTGGCCTCATCTGGTTATTTTACGGAGTAGGAGCATCGATATTTTCTCCTTTCCTTTTCTGGTTTGCCCTCATTTTTCATTATTGAAAGAGACTATTTAGTATTATTATTTTTCAACAGATGGCGTGGCTTGTCTCTATGTAAATGAAATGCTTTTCATCCGGGTTTTTTTATATGTAGCGGAAAAGGGGGAACTTTTGTTTGTAATTTTTGCTCTACTGTATGCCGTGCTTATGAATCTTATGGAAATTATGGATGGAAATGACGACGAAAATACTTTCTTGTTAGATGATGATGACTACATTCTGATACAGATTACAGATATATTTCTTCCTAATTATTCCTCAGATGACTCAACGCCCAAAATTGTAAAATAAAATTGTTGTAAAAGCATTAAAATTGAAAAAAAAATATCTTAATATTCTTATTCTCTTAAGTATGGTACTTAATTATATGCAATAAATAATATGCCTTTTTCGGAAGCATTTCTGGTAAAGTAATTGATCGCTTAAAGGGTTAAAAAACAGATTTTTTCGTGTGAATATTCTCTCTGACTTTTTTGTGTTTTATATTTTAAAGATATTTGTCATAGAACTGAAGACAATTTTATTTGAGACATAATAAATCAAATGAGAACATGAATCACATTGAGAAAATTTCACTTAGTTGCTCGTTAAAGATCACGGCAGCTATCTTTTTTTCCACAGAAATAAATTCATATTTAAGGTACTAATGTTTAAAAGCTATTACATTGTCGTTTTATAATTTTAAAAAGTAAATTTGTTGAGGGCTTATTTGAAAAAATTAAAATAAATATTTGGTCTCTTTACTTTCAACATAACGTAAGCACCTTTGTTGCCGCAGTTAGGGCTAGCCATACTTTTATAAGAAATTTGCGGCTAATAAATGCCGCTTGGCGGACGTCGTGTTTGCTCGAAATCAGTTATATCTTATAACGAGACGGTTTCATCACGATGTTTTCTATCATCCGAGGCCGTGGAAATTGTTCATTTCATTTTGTTAAAGTGAAGTAAAAAAATATTGGAAAACTGTCGGATAAACCTGATATGACAGAATAATCAAACGAACGTCTTTAAATCTGACGTTTACCGGCCATTATCACATTAAAAAAAGTAACTAACATCCGATGTGCTCGTTCGTTTTTTCTTCTAAACTTTAGCTATATTTTCCCATCAGCCGATGGACGCGCTAGACATGAGCCACCCCTAAGGATTTCATACGCTTTTTGAAAAAAAATATATCAATGTTTCAATTTAAAAATGTTTGTTTTTATAGAAACACATAAGACATAGAAATGATGTTCTAAATACTGGAATATACTTTTATTAAGCTTTTAATTTGCTTCCACGCACTCGTCGACCATGTCGCTAGGTGGTCCTGGCTGCTTTGGCGGTCCCCAGTTCATGAAAACGCTATCAGTGTAAATCATCATGCCGAATGAGAACAGCCACCTATGGATTTAAGTTTTTTTTAACACTATGAATATTTTTTAACATGACTATCTTACATAACCGAATTATATGAGTATCCCCTGAGCCAATGACCTAAACTAGAAAAAAAAGACTGTGTTTCCATACCAAATAACAGTAGATTAAAACAGTAATTTGTCTATATGCACACGTAAAAGGCTATCTAGGCCAAAAAACTGTGAAGGGTATTATGTGCATTATAGGATACGAACCACGAAATTGTATTAATATTTCTCAGTAAATAATGTTGATAACATATATTTTTCGGTATCCTGCTTGAGTCCAAATAAAAATTCCGGCATTGAACCAAATAATTTGATAATTGTGAAATGTTACATTAAGTGAGTTAGGAAGATTTATACTTACCAACATATTGCGCATAACAAAAATTTATTGTACCACGATTGCCTCTCCGCATACCACGGCTCCCAAGGCAGACAAGGGACCGGTAACTCATTAATGTGGGCCTCGCGACGCAACTCTAAAAGTGACTACGTATTATTGCCACAGGGACAGCGAGATGAAAAAAATAATAAATTATTGATTTAAGCATTACTTTTATTTAAAAAAAATATTATAATATAATGCGGTCTGAGTTTATTTTTAATTAGCAATTACTGTAAACTAGTCACCACTAAATAAATATATGAAAACACGAAACGAAGAGAAAATAATACGTTTATGAAAAATGTGACACTAATATTAATTGATAGAATATATAACGTAGTAATATTACTAGCCAGGTTTGTTACAATATCTTCTGGTGTTGAAAAACTTTAGTAATGGTCTTTGTAGTGATAATATCTTGGATCGCATCTTATTATACACATTAACAAACGTTTCCCGATTTCGTAGCAATTTTATTTAGTTGCTAGGATACGTTCAAAATTTTATATTATTCTGTTGTCATTGAAGCGTAATATAAACTCTTTATTAAAAATATATATATTAACGAGATTACGCTTTCGGCTACCACCATGCGGCATTTTAACAAACTGTCAGATATGATTCTAATTACTAGTACTTTTTAAGGCAATACACAATTCGACGCTAGATGGCTATAGCAGATATTTAAAATATATTTTAATGGAATAGATAGAATTAATTTATAGACGTTGAAAAGTTTGTTTGCTTTTCTAGTTTATTTGTTAAGTACATGTATTTATTTATTATTTCATTACAAAAATGTTTTTAACGTAACAACAAAAACTTAATAATAGTGGTTTACGATGTTAGTAAATAATATATTATTTATTACTGAATGTTGACTCAAATGGCTGGACTAAACTTTGACTTATAGCTTACTTAATAGTGTGTTATTATCTATATGTAATTAAAATCTTTTTAAGTATATGTCAGTCAATGGTTAAATGTTTTATACAATATTATTTAATAATCAACTTTTAACATTAAGAGATGGGGGAGGGTTTTATGTTAATAATGTTAGAAAATAATACAATCTGAGTACGTTATAAAGAATGTTCATTACATCCGTGAACAGGAAATAAAGTCATCAGAAATAGTTCGGAGACGATAAAAAACTTGATATAATAGAGTAATAAAATTCTTTATGGCAGTGTTAAATTATTCCTGAAGTTAAACAATAAAATAATATCGAAGTTACCATAAGAATATTTCATAAGCGATTCTCTTAGGGGAGTATATCAAAAGGAACAAAGACCGAATTTTTGATGAAGTACTGTTATTTAACCATTTAATTGAATCAAACACCTTTTTATTGCAATATATTGTTGGAAATTTGTGTTAAGAGGACGTCGCCTTTGTAGCTCCTGATTTTAATTAAAGAGAAAGGTACTTTATCAATTTCATCTCTGCATTATAGTTTATCAATGGATTTAATTTTTTTCGAAATATTATTGTAATGTCCTTGAATTTTTTTTCTAATATGAGTTGTTGCAAAAATATGTTATGAAGACTAAACATTACTAAAAAATTAATAATTTCTGTATATCAAACCATATAGAAAAAAAATTCTACATGAAATACAACAATAACCTCTAAAAATTAGACCAAATTATTGTCATCTGTACTCTAAGCTAGATAACAAACGCTCTAGAATTATTGTCAAAGGCTTGTTGTCTATGGTCTACGATGTGTTATAATATACATCATGAATAATTAAGCATTAATTGTTCCAAAGTTTTCTTTAATTAAAATTGATCTTCTGTTTATTAATAAGTAACTTCAAATAGTTTCATTATAGCGTATATTTCATTTTAGCGGGTAATTTGTAAGTGGGGATTAAATGAAACAGCAAGAGTTTTAATTTTGAAAACAATATCAAATTTAATACATAAATAACATTTATGTACTTCTACATACATGTTTTCATCTATATATTTACATTAAACACATATATTTTTTCCCTAACTTACCAATTTAATTTCACAGATTTGTAAAAAAACTCTCTAATTAATGATTATAAGCGACCGAGAAAATAGGACAACGATGATGTACTAACGCCAAAATGACGATGAAAACATGTAAGGCTGGAGCTACAAAATAATTTAATTACGTACATAGGAGTGAACGCCGTCGCAGTGGAACGGTCACGCCAACCGCGGCTTATACAAAACTTAACGTTTATCATCTAAACACAAACCCAAGCGTTCAACAGTTACTATAAAGAAATGCCCATACATTTGTTAAAAACACACGCTACGTTAGGCTTCCGACGCGTGTGAACTAAACTACACGATGCAGACGAAAACTTGCGATACGGACTAATCCTTTCGCTACCAGTGTCACATGTACTCGTATGTGATGAATCTATTTACTTACTGAAGCCCGGTATCACAAATATGCGACAGGTGCTCATTACCATTTTAATTAAATGGGTCACATTTATGTAACACACATTGCTATCAAAGAAACATTTTATCCAGAACCCAGTCCACTCGTATGTGCCAGTTTGTAAAATTACTAATTTCACAAATAGGCAAACGTGTGATATTTAAATATTAAGACAACCGAACTGTGGTGGCGATATTTCTCCAGAGGCTTTGGTAGCGAAAGGGTTAAATCACCACTCTCACTACAATCCTAATCATTTCATCGAGGACACGACCCGAAACTCCAAGTCGCATGAAAACATCACATTAATCTACGTCTTAATTCTACATTTGCTCTATTAAATGGCTATAACACGCGTAGTGTAAACTAGAGCGCGTGTGGGTAGAGTAAAAGTTGCAACAATTGTAAAATGCCCAGGCTGCGTCGGCCTTTGCACCATTATTGTTCCCTTGATAGAACGCTTTGTGCTCTTTACTAACAAACGTCGAACGGAAAGAAAAAAAAATACAACTACTAACACTAACCACTACATCGAAAAGTTATTTATAAACTTGACTTTAATGATAGTTACAATGTGTTTAAGAAATTGGGAGTAAAGCAATTACGATATCGACAATTATAGCTTATATAAAAATAAACGTACGCAATGTGCCAATTCTTTCATTTTTGCCATTAGAGCATAGCGCGGACTATAGCATTGGCATTTATTTCACCACATACAATTTGTATCGATTTAAATTAAAACTAGAAACGTTTCAACAACCGGGAGATATAGTAACTATACTTAATCTACGAACCTGAGATACGCCGCGTATGGCGCCTACAACACACAATTCGCATGCTACATGTGTACAAATATTTGGCAAACGTCACTACAATTACTCTTAAGGGCGCGTTCACATACAGCGTTAACTGTTTGCATACGCGAAACGAATACGGAATCGTTGACATGTCAATTTTGCAGTAGAACCTAACGCATATGTGAACGGGGCCTTACCTATACTATATTGATGTCCAACATCCACATACCACGTGATAGTAACTTGACTTTAAGTCTACAAATGACTATATAAACTAATTGTCTATCTACATAATTTTATTACAAAATATTCTGTGTGTGTGATTAATCCCGCGTGATCAACCGCATATTAAAGTTTTACGAATCGGTTGGTTGCGTTTAAGAATATAACTTTCGAAAATTAGCTTTTCATGTGAGCTATTAACAGGTATCTATAGCACCATAATCAGCTGCAATAATGTTAAAAGTAACAAAATAATTAAAAAAAAAAAACAGAACCAACAAGCTATGAACGCACTTGATAACTATATTACAAAACAATGGGGCCGAATATCGATGTTCCTAAATCATTACATTTTTTGGACGCCAAACATTACATGAATTGACTTACAGTAAACGTACTAAATTGAACACTTAATGGCTAAATCTATCACATACAGTCCACTGAGGTAATTCACAGAACTTTGTTTCTCTTTATATTTTTACATGCTAGTCCTCGACACTGAAGATATATTCTGAGTTTAGTTGACGAAGTAGCTTATTCATGAAATTAACATTTCGGACTAGAGATCTGACTAAAATGGATTTTGCTTGTGCGTCAACTTTTTTCCAAAAAAAAAGAGCGCGTGGTTTCTGTAACCCGCTAGTGGTTAACACGTTCTCTGCCACGTGGAGCGTATACGCCCCATGCTGAAATTACCTATGAAAAAGTTTTGACTACGTGTTATCTAAAATAATAACTTTAAGCTTAAAATAATTACATACAACTTTAATCCAAATCAAAATTTACTTAATTTGTTAATTGCCGAATAAAGGATTGTCAAATTGTATTCTCTATCCGCCTCAATACACCGCAAGAGAAAATATTTAAAAAACGCTCTGGCAGGGAACGTGTTAATAGGATAATTGTTATTTACAGTACTTTTTTTAATTTAACCTATTGGGCACGAAAAATAACATTTTAAAATGCATCAGTGACCCAATAAGAACATATAGATGATTGTTATTCAATCTGATTGTTATTTAATTAATTGTTTTATTTATTAATAATCAATTTGGATTATATTGCCATATCCAATTTATAAAGATGTACAATCGATAGTAGATTTTAGTCCATGAAAACATTATTAATTCTGTATAATATAACGAAAAAAGTATAATTGTAAAACATTAAAATTAGTAATTTAAATTACATTTGTTCAAAATATTAATCGAATTTCAAATTATATTCAATAGAGTACTTATAATTAAAACCTTTAGATATAATTTCATTAAACAAAAATTTTTGATAACATACAATCTGCCAAAGTACCAAGAATATAAATAAATAGATCAAAATAGTAACAGATAATAATGACAAAGGCAGGTTTGAAATAATTTATACAAGAAATGATAAAAGCGAATGTGACATCACAAGGTTTGATACACATTCTTGGTATTAAATATCCGCCAAAAATTGATAGAGAATCAGTCAGTATTAGTTCACAGATATTTTAGTTTTTATAACTAACTTACCGAATGTAAAATAAGAGAGTTCAGATCCGGTGTATATTGATGGTACGGTATAAATGAATATAACTTGTAATGATTTTCAATTTAGATGTGGAAATGAAGAATTTAATCACATTAATGTTATCACTGAGCGCCACGCCTTTGACACAATAAATTTAGTATATAGTGATATTTTATTTGTAAATATTTAAAGAGTCTGCATTCAAGCTTAATTTTTCTACGTATTAACGACATTAGTAACGAAGAATCGTTAAACGTTGATATTTGCCCAAATTTTTAACGGTTAGCTGTTTTCAGATTCTGGTCACCGATGACCTGCGTGGCGTACGTGTTAATGTATTGCAGAGGTCTCATCCCGCCCCCATCCCGTCAATAGACACCGGCCCACAGTCCGCATCTCACTCCGAACAAATAAAGTACAGCGAGGTCACATTTATAACAACTAACAACAACATCAACGTCCCACATTGTATTACGTAAATTCATTTAAGTTGACATTTCATCCGCCAATGTTAGAACGCAGAACACGCCCGGTCGGCTATATATAGTTGATATTCGTTTCGATTCACATTCGCGCTACGATCGGTATGTACACTTTCAGTTTTTTCTTCACAACCGTTTCGGACCGTAGCCAGGAAGTTCACTACATCCGCATTACGTATTGGCCTGTAACAAATAGTACAAACAAATTAGTATAATATGAATGTGAGAATTACAATTTTAAGCACAGCAAGAGGTGTATTTCAGACACACAAAGACAAAAGTTGTACATGGAAAATATTTGTTTCTAATAAAAGACGAGTTAAGTATGTACTCTTCTTTATATTTAGTATGACAATAGCTATTTCGCCGTCGGACTTTGATTCTAATGTTAAAAAGGAAAATCAATATATTATTATATTGACATCGAATGTAACCAACATCTCGTTCCATCGCTTCATTGTTAATATTCCTTGTATTAGGACAAAGCGTTTTCCTTCGTCCTTCATAATGCGAACAGCGGATTGAAATAGTTTGTCAGTATAAGTGTTTCCGTCCACATATGACGTAGGGGTCTTTAAGAGTGAAATAGACTCCTACTAGATTAGTTCAATATATTATCATAGATTACTCCACTTAACATCAGGTAGCGCCGTGGTTAGGCAGTTATCTACGTGTAAATAAAATTGGAAGATTTCTACGTAAGATATTTATACATAGATTATTTATTACTAATATTATTGCTGCAGTTGTTACTGACTTTGAACATTGATGTCTTTTTTTAAATTATTCCATCTAGAAACAAGTGCAGTCTCATTATTAATT
Source organism: Pharmacophagus antenor (assembly GCA_018245475.1). Lineage (NCBI taxonomy): Eukaryota > Metazoa > Arthropoda > Insecta > Lepidoptera > Papilionidae > Pharmacophagus > Pharmacophagus antenor. The sequence continues at coordinate 35,030 of DWQX01000211.1, read as the reverse complement.
ACATATTTTAATCAATAACAATAATTCATGTAATTTTGTAACTAGATTTTATTAAAAATTCGAACATAAATTATAAGTAAATTCAATTTTAATATTTTAATACGCATACGATCGAACTGTAACATACAAAACGCAAGCCAATATAAAATCTGTATGACCCGTTAAAGCTATTGCAGCATGGCACATTTTCCCCGATTTTTATAGCAACACTTAATTAAATTTACGATTTTCCTATTTAAACTTCATTAGACGTAACGCCGTCGACGAGTAAGGGACGAATTTACATTCTAATTAAATCAGAAGAGGCAATAAAGTAGGCGGGCGGTAGTATCGTAGTAATCTCGATGTAATTCGCGCGCGGCGACTGTGGATGCGGATTATCAGCGTTTCTCGTTCGGGCAGACTTTCTGCTGAGTCGGTGGAGTGTAAATCGTAACCTGCCCGACAGAGCGACGCCGAGTCTGCGGCCCCCGCGCCCCTTGCCTCGCACCTGACGTCCCGACCCAGTGTTGCCACTTCATTGTATCGATTTAATGCATTTAATATTTTTCATCACCTAAATTCATTTTATTGGTACATCATTTAAGTTTTCATTTAAAATGAGAACTGTTACATTTTGTATTAAACTTAAAAATTAAAGACCGCTTAGTACAAGAATTAATATATATCATTTTTGTTGTAATAACGTTGTCATTAAAAACGAGCGTATAAACAGATAAATGTTTTTTTTTTATTTCGGTTACTGTTGCAATTGTGTATAGTATAACCATCGATAAGTTATTTAGCACGCGTGACATCACTACAAAACCACGATAAATCTGTCGCATATTCAGCAATGTAACGGACTTTCTCTGCGCGAGTCATTGCTCAGAATAAAGTGCGTCGTTCTTAATATGTAATGTAGATAATTGGCATTCTTTCCCGAAATAAGTTCCACATAAAACACAGTTTAATAAGAAAAACATTTATTATACAATCGTGTGGTGAATAGATTCCGAAAATAGAAATTAGGTAGTATTGTCGCATAATTTTGTTGTAAGCTGTTCTACTCGCTAATTTTTACATAAAAGGATTCCTGTAATTTTTATATAATACCTTTGCAACCTCAAAATTCTTCTTCTCAACCTCAAATTCTTAATATTAAAAAGTTTAGAATATTGAACTGTAGAAGTAACCGTTTAAGCTTTCATGAAATTTATTTCATGTATATAAAAATAAGACTGTATTAATAAGCACTTATTTTTGTTCGCAAAACCCTATTTTATATAAACAATAAAACAATAGAAAGAATCTACGCAAGCGTATAGCTCTCGCTAAACAAATCCACCTAGACCGCAACGAAACATCACCCACCAACTTTTTTCAGGATTTTCTCGCCCCAGAAGGCAGCGTGACAATAAATCGAGTTTCGGATGTTACGGGCTATAAAGCATAGGCGTCGCCAGTTATCGAGTGATTCCGGCGGGGTGTAAATTTATTCATACTCCGGGGAACGTCGACCTCTTAGCTCGCGCGATATTTGGAGCGAGTTTCCGTAGTAGCGCGCGGGTTGCTCCGGGATTTGCGGTCGTGCGAATCGAATTGGTGATGTTTTAGGGGAATTATCTCGTATTTGTATTGGTTACGGGCGTTCGTGATCGTCTTCTAGATACGACCTCGTTTTTTTTCAATAGTATGAAAGGATCGAACAAGATATACGTTCGCTTCAAGTTTTGTGCTTTCAGTAGGAAGCGTAAGTATGGTAGAATAACCTTTTAACTGCACGCTCCCATCAACTCCACCGTACTGTGAACACTCGAGATAATTCGAGTGGTATTGAAATTTCTGCTGTTATAGTTTTTCATTAGATTTGTATATTTTTTTTTTCGCCAAGACAATGTTTAAGTGGTTTTTTTTTTAAATAAATATTGAAAATTTATACTGCGAGTTAACACATTATTGATGCTTCATGTGATATTAACAACTCTCTTTTAATAATAATACGGAGCCATTTACGTAATAAGTGTCCACTTGTTTCAAGGCTAAAACCGGACCATCTGTCATATTTCCTGACATTCTAAAATATTTCTGCATTAGACATCAGTTTATATCTTATGTTCAACAGTTTCAGAAGAAAAATGAAGTAAAATTAAAGAAAAGAATTGTTATTATAATACAAACATCGTTAGCACCTATTACTAGATAATAATAACAGAGAATAAGGATGATAAAATTCGGGTAAAGTGTAAGATACAAGCTCAATTCTAGTGTTGCAATTTTACTTGACGGTAAGCCAATCAAGTACGGGACAATATTAGAATATATGAGAGTACCGAGTATTTAACGAAATCGAAAATTGTAAATCTATGAAAATATATCTAGTGCGGTACTTGGAACAGATCTGAATAACATACAACGGCGCTATCAATAATGATTAATAAGATTTAATTGCATTTCAAGAGGAAACAAATGATTTAGATGTTGCAGACAGTATAAGATAGGCTTGACTATATAACAAAATTCACTGTCATTTAGCAAGTTAAAACCACAGCCATATGTAATTTCAAAGATTTTATATTGAATTACTAAAGCTCGACTACTACTGTTTTAGCTAATATCCATAGTCAACGCTCGTGAACCCTTCACCAATATTTCTGAGCATTGACATATGGATATTTTATTATATAAAATATATGTGAAGAAATAAAACATTTCACTGTAAGAAAAACTTTGATCGAGCTAGTCCTGTAAAAATTCAAAGACTAAAAAAAGATACATTAGTTTAGCTTTATTCACATTTAGATTATCAGCTCTTTTAGGGTTCGTGTTATGGTTGTATGTATTTCATACCGCAACAATTAAATGTGATTATAATACGTTAAACTTAGTTATTCAATAAGTTACGATATGGTAAAGCAATATGTAACAGCAAGTTAACGACGCCGTAAGTTGTGAGGGCGGGCGGTCGCGGGACGCGGCACCTGTTGCACGAGGGCGGGGCGGATACGCCCAACGCCCACTCGGCTGCACGCCTGCACAAACTAACCGAACCTGAATGCATCGTTGCGTCTTTCCAATGAAAATTTGTTTAATAACAATTCGAATACAATACTAGAAAAAAGTAATCTTTTAAGTTTTCCGAAACCCGTATTAGTTAAAGAGATATTTACATATTGTTTCGAAATTGGGTTTTTAGATTAAAATATCGGCGGTCCAAATTTTCGTTATTTGCCTAGTCGGTTGTCGATTAACTGTTGTATTAAGGTTTTTATTCCAAACCATTTCAAAGAAGACGTTTTGATTAGTTAGGAGGGTAACCTACGAAAACCCACTAAACCTTACCGGATCATGGGTATGTTTCGAAATATCTCTATAAAAATGCTTTATTGGAATAAAACTGGATTTAATAATGACAAGCAGGATTTAATTTCTTGTTTTTATGTAGTTGAATAAAAAAGACAATTTTTCGCGCTCCAAATAAAAATACTAAAATTAAAAGAAAGATAATATTATCTTTGAAAATGCGTATGTATGCATCTTATTGCTAAATGCAATCTCTCTCATACAAACATTTGGAAGGTATTAATATAAAAAAGTGGATCTCACTTATGTACTATAAAAAAATATTACTTTTTATTCTCAGTGATGTCTTAAAAAGATATGTCATCCCTTTAAAATGGGTGTAATGTTTAGTTTTAATTAAAAATAGCACGAAAAAGGACAAAGTTGTAAAAATATTTGGTAAAAAAAAGTTGTCGGAGCGTTTTCCTAAGACGTTCCTTACTATTTCTTTCATATAGAATCAAATGTGAAGTTAATGCGTAAGGATGGAACATCGAAATAAATCAAGGAAATATACTTTCTTTCCCCAAACATATTTTCAGGTGGCAAACAAAATCATTTTGGCATGTTTAGTAGAAAAAGTTTTGGTACGGGGAAGTAAGTTTATGTTGAGCGACAGCTTTAGCAATAAAAATATCAGGTAAGAAAAAAAATGTTACATTACTAGAGGCCGTCCTCTATACGTGGAAATTGTTGTGACGTAACGTTATCATAGTATACGACATATTTAAGAGATACGAAATTACTTTGCTAACAGAAAATATAATATGATATTAGCCTTCTCTCTATATACATTATTTCTGTTAAAGAATACGTACAATTATTGACAGTTAAATTATATTTTTTGATGTCTTATTTTATTTACACCACGACCACGAAGCTGAAAATAATAAAACATGTACATGTGCACTACCGCAATGTTAATTAGGCGACGTATTGATAATGTGTGTGCGGTAGTAAGTCAGACGGGTAAAACCTATTGAAAATTTTACCGCTATCCAATGTGGTTGCGAAATTTAACTAGGCACTTCGTGTTACAAGACAAAGTTAGCCTTCGGAGTATGTCTATTTTAATATTTTATGTAGATTAACGCTCACTCACGATTCTCTCTGATGCCAATTGGAAATGTGGTCTGTGATGGTAATGATTTACCATCACAGACCACACTAATAGGTTAATCTAAACTAGTGTGATACACTAGTTTAGAAGTCTATTAACTCTTATCTTAAAGACTTCCTTCGAACGCGTCGAGCCACTGACGGGCGCTGACTATTTCATTTCAATTCTTCGCTGTTCGCATTACGAAGTATGAAGTAAACTTCTTTAGACTAATTGTCTACGTATTTACATCGAATACAATAGAAATTTTAAAGTAAAAATGAAAAGTTACATGTTTAAACGAAGCCTGTTTTGTTTTTAAAGCAAATTGTTGGAAATAATAACCGCGCGCCTCATTCGGGCGCGCTGGGTAACGTCATAAAACCGTTAGCGGCGGGCGTGCTGCTGCCACTTAACACGTAATCCAATTTGTAGTCGCCCGACCGTTGAGGAATGCCAAAGTCGCAGCGAAATCACAACATGAGATACTTTACGGAGCTTTTTTTTAATCTGCAATCGGCCAAAACTTAAGCGGCGTTAAGTGATCAAGCAGTCGCTGGAGAAGTGTATTTGCTTGGAATAATCTGGTTCTCAAATAAATCTTTGACGGAACACAAGAATGACGTTATAGTGACAAATTGAAGATGGTAGCTAGCCAAGCAAATTTAAAAAAAAACTCGAATGGTATCCAAAGTCCGCTACCCATGTGGTTCCAAAATTAAACCTTTAGCATTAGTGCCTGCGCTTTGTCGACGATTTTCATCATTTGTTTTTCGTAATCCATCATATGCTCGATCTTCAGTAACCCTTTTCTCTTGGACGCAATGGAAAAACATCTCTCATATAAAGAGGAGTAAAACTAGAAAAGACCGGGTGATCTCCAAGGGGCTAAGATTTTTTCTTTATTATAACTACACATACAATTACACTACATAATTACCTAAATGTTCGAAAAATCTAAAGAAATAACATGGAAATTGGTTCAGCATTTTGAAAGCTATAATGATGGATAGCCGCAAAAGATTATCACAACCAACATATAACATCCCTGTATTTACATAGGGATTTAAAATAAAAAGTATGCTGTACAAGTAATTCACATAACTTTGAAATTAAATCGGTAAGGCGAAGAAAATTTGATAGACATAACCACGTTGAAGCTAATTTGTGTCGCCGATCAAAGTCATCACAGCGCTGTCAAACAATTATGGGGGCGAAGCTGTTGAGTATGCTGGAGCGATCCAAGCGGCTGCGTGGAATGAAAACATATTGCTGGTTTACTAAAATAACGACACATTTCAAAAAGGACAGTTTCAAAATAGGCTCTCTTAAGTTTATTATTGCTATGATATTTGTAAACAAATAAATCACTTAACGTTCGTAAGCACTAACATTAATTGGTTAATATTCCATTGACTACAACTGAAAATAAAATCAATTGCTATAAAGTTTGGAAAATATTCGCTTAATGGCACCAAACTGAATTTGTCGTCGTTTATAGAAACCGGCGGTATGTCCGAAGAAAATTGATGACGTCATTAACAAAGCAGGTTTGAATACCTACATAACTAAAATAGGAACATTTTTTTAAAAAACTACACAAATGTATCATTATATTAAAAAAATAAACTTTACATTAATATAATTAAAAATATTCTAAGATACTGACCTTGAACAAAAGATTTGTGTTTTATATAGTTTAATAAAACTCGAGGCATTGATATTGTATGACTAAAAAATATAATGTTATAATACTGCCTATTGTCATATGTAGATAGAATTTTTAATCATTCCTTCGGAAAAATGCACTCAATTTTGTGTTGTACACGACCGTAATCGTGAGCGCCAATTGGTACAGAAGTAAAACAAATAATAACCGTGCATTATTTTGTCAACAGATGGCTTTATTTAGGATTTTTTTTGTTATAATAATTACTTAGTAACCGGAACCTAAATTATAAAACCATGTTTCAATGTGCGACCTAAAAAAACCACTGATAAATATTATGGGAATATATCATATACTTGAATAGATAAAGATTGCTATAAACAATTCACAAGCATAATTTGAAATCTTTGTTATTAATAGTAAAATTTACCGAATAAAAAGTACAGTACACAGAAAGTGGCAGTTGTTTGATCTCAACCAGTATAATAAATGAGATTCGGAAAATAAATTAACTTGGAAAAGAAAACCTGATAACGGCGGGAAATAATTTAAAATTATGTATAATTCATCATTCATTTGAGAGGTCATGCGGCAAATATTTAAAAATACTTTCAAGGGGACAGCCTGGGCGGGAAAGAAAAAAAGAGCAAAGGAGCGTTTTATTAAGTCAAGGGGTGCGGGAGGGATGGAATATAATGAATAAATTCCGCGTAACGGTCCCTCGTAACGCAATTGAAAACTTTTAACAAGTGCTAAGAAATCGTATGTAAAGGTTCCCCGCTCACCTAATTATAAAGGCTTCCGATCCGAATACGGAATGACTTGGCAAATTTAAGCGGTTCAATATGAGAGTTTTTTTTTAATTCTGCAACTTGTTATTGTTGCATCATTGTTTTTAATCAAAATATTAGGGGCTGGATCGATCATAATCTAGGATTTTCTTTGCTTTGAACTGATTCGAATCAAGGTGTTCTCTTGTTGGAAGTAATATAATGGAGAGTTCTTAGTTGCAATCAAAAAATGTAATCAAATCTAAATTTAATTTTTATAGGTGACATATTCAATTTTTAATGTAATTTTTGGTTTTTTATTTATGGTATCAAAATAATTTCTAATGTAATTTTATTGATGTTTATATATTACCTGAACTACATTACACATAAATTAATTTTAATTATTTCAAATTTTACGCTGCTTATGTCATTTTTATGCAAAAAGTAATGTTATTTTTAATACAATGCATCGAATGTTTGTGTTAAAAAAAAAGATAAAATTTTATACCTTACTATAGGCATGACACGTTCATACTTCAAATTATCTGTCATTAGCAAAAAAAAAAAAACTAAATAACGCCTATTTTACCGGTTACCTGCAATAGTTTACATCTATGTATATACAATGCTTAATTAATAATTTCTGTATCAGGAAGTAAAATAAATAATATTTTTAGAAGCAATCCTTGACAACATTCGTATTTAATTAGTTAATATAATGAATTCTTATAAGGACTTTTTTATTTTTAAACATAATCGAAATCCCGTAACTCATAGAATACTGGTTGGTTTATGCATCTCTTTTACTTTTCAGACTATCGCTAAAGTCATTTCCTTCGAGTTTCTTTTTTTAAAATAAAAACACGTTTCGTAATTGCTAGCTAAATGAACGGCGAGATCGTGCTTCGATTTTTAAAAAGCGAATCTTTCCCCCCATTAACTTCAGGCCGCGCGATGTGCAAGAATTAATAAAAAAAAAGGAAAATATGACGAAAAGTCCGTCGTCTCACCGTCTGCTAAAGACGCATTCATTCTTTTAACCCTTAAAAACAAGTCATTATCGAAGCGGTGTTTAATCTAGCGTATTGCCGCGGATTTTTTCTCTCGTTATATTCCATTATTTTAAAGATCGCGCTAGACGGTGCGACGGGCACCGTTTACGTTAAAATGATATGATTAATTACCGGCTGCGGTCTCCCTCATTAGCGAACAAATAGGGGCATTCATCGGTGTAATAGAATCACGAGTGGCGCGGTTCAATCGGAATCTAATTATAAATTTATTATTCACCACAGACCGAATGACGCACGTTTTCCATAAAGCGCCACAAGCGATTTTATTATACGGGATAATAAATTCGTCAGTTGTATGTTTTAATTGGACGGATTAGGGAATGTTTATTAAAACGCAGATAATGTATTATTACAGATGTATTTTTGAATAACCGGGCCACTCTTATTTTTATCGGGCAGGTCTTTCTTGTTGGATACTGTCCCAAGGTTGGTTTCACCATATCTCCAATTTCTTTCACCAATTAGCTACGTGCACATATAGCTTACAGTAGCATTGCTAAGTAATTGCGAGATTTAATAGTTTTCTAAATTTTCCTTTAATTAATTTTGTACATAATCGTACCACAAGAAGCAAACATGGTACAAATGTGCACAAAAATTTGAAACATCAATTAGCAAACATTATAAGGATAGTGTGGAACAGACTTATATTTAAGCGAATACTTAAGAAAATCGCTAAATATTAACAACATTTAATAATATTCCTCGTGAAGAAATTTTTAGTAACATTTATTTAAATTTAACTTCTGACAATTACACCATAAATTATAACAACTTGATGCTGCTATTTAATCTATTTGTAATTCCACTATTTTCGTATATCAAAATAATATAGAAAATACACCGTGCCACGCAAGAGCAGTCCAGTCAGTATTTTATTTTATCTTTTTATATCTAAAAATCGATGATTGATACATTCCAATTATCGCCGCCAAATTTTTTTTTTACCGTCAACAAGGTAATAATTTTTAATTCGACGCATCTTTGTTTGTTTCGTTTTTTATGTATTACTTCAGATAAAGTATAATGAGATTTTTTTATAATTAAAAGTGTACCGAAGTAGTTCTTTAAGAAAAAAGCAAGAACTCAGGAGATATGTAGATTTTGTACCTGTTAATTTCTGTTGAAAAGTACGATTTCATTGAATATTTTTTTTTGTTTTACCGCGTACATGTAAATTAAGATCCCGTAATTAATTTAAATAAAAATAGTAGAATAATAGGTTAGGATAATAGAAAACATTATGCACCTATTGGTGATTTCTGTTTTTTCAGTTTCGATTTATCGTTCATTCGTTATAAATGAGTGTTTATTGATGTAGTAGGAGTATGTTTTTTGCATGTGGTGAGGATATACGAGTAGTATATTCACACCACTTAGTAACAAGTTATAATAAACTGGATAGCCCAAAAATAACTTCCATACTAGAATATCTACGCATTGGTATACTAGTTTTCATCAGAGACAATACACGTGTCAGTGTATATAGTGATCGGTCAAATAGTTTTGGAGATTATAGATATCATACATAATTCATTAACTTATAACGGCGACTTTATATTCTGCACAAATGTATGTATTACCTATGCAAATTCTTACATGCAGGTGGCGAACTAGGGGCGGCACCTGATCTATAAATTTGTTACACATTGCATATAAATGACATTTTTCTCTATTTTTATGAATAATTGGATAACACTTGACCTCAATTGACACGCCGTTTTAAGTGACTATGACGCCCTGAGCAACGCTGTTGAGGCGGCAGACAAGACATTGATGGTGTTGACTAGCTAGGTGGGTTCAAAAACACTATTTACGTCCAGAGTCCTCTTCTCCTGTTGCCACGGAATCGATTCCGTACCTCCGTGTTACAAAGCAAGTGAATAACTACTGCGCCATTTAAGCTGTTCATCCAAATCTAGTATAATTCTCTTAGCCAAGACGGCGTCACTATGGGTGATATGCAATAACTATTTATATTTTCATTTATTAATTGAAACAATGGTTAAAGTATTTAAGCACGCATTCAGGATGTGATTCTGTATATTCTTGTGTGAGAGCAATTTTTAACAATGTACTAAATAATTAAAGTAGTAATATTTTTACAGTAATTATGCAAATTGTTTTCGCAAAATAAAAACTGTTAACAATTTTTTAAAATTTGCGGAAAGTTTCCATAATTCATTTTATTTTATTTTTAATAGCATTCAAGATTCACACACATTATAAAATTACATTAACGTAACATACTAAAATTGTATTTGAGATTTCGCACATGGTAACTATATTAAATTTTTGTAGAAAACTGGTTTTATATGATTTTTTTTTGGTCGAGGGACAAATAAAATACTGTCTATGTTTATCAATAGAATATTTGCTTTAAGGAATTCTTAATGTGTATGTTGAATTCTTTTAGAGTAACATACCCCTTATAATGAAAAGAAAAAAAAAACTAGTAACCGTTATAACTTTGCCGTCATATGTCGTCGTTCTTTTGTTTCTATGAATGCCAACTACGGCATAGTTTAGAGACAGCATTAGAAATTTATAACTTGGCATGACATTCTAGAAATCCTCAATATAACGTTTGCAAAACTGAGGTCCCACCGGGATACCTCGGTGATATACCCCAGTTTATATAAATAAATTAACACATTTATTGTATAATATAATGAAGACGTAACTCTTAGGATGTTCTGTTATAATGAACGCATCGTAAAAATTCTAAAATAATACATTGTCAGCTTTACATATTTTATTCATATCACAATATAATTTGCAAACTAACGTTCGGTTGTAGCATAAAGATTAGGACAGACTGGAGTTGAGATGTAACAATTAATTTATGTGTAAAAAAAATAATTCAAATTAAATATAAATATTCTACGTAATAATTTAAAAACTATTGGCCAAAGTATTTTTGTTTTTATTAAATCAAATTATAAAAATAATTTTAAAACTTATCTCTATAAAACAATGTACAAGCCTATGGAAGTAAATTTCGAAATTAGAGGTTAAGGGACGTCCGATTCACTTTATGATTTGATTGTTATAAAGCACGTTTGATATATTCAGACTTGCCTAGATTGCGGCGCCATTGACCGCCTCGTAACTTTGCCAAAGGCGTGTTTCCGCGACGATTTTCGATACATTTCCTTACCAACCGCTCTTTGTTAAATAAATCCGGCGTCACGTGCATAATCCGCGCACAATGAAACGTAAACACGAGTGACGACTCACTTCTTGTAATACGTAACATCGTAAAACTTAATGCGTATGCTCAAGACCGAATGAGATTTTTTCGAGATAGCTCGGTATTATGTGGTTTTACGAATTTTTTTTATCTCTGCGTTGTTCATGTCGGTTATCGAGTAAAAAATATTAATAGAACTCGTAACAAACGTGTCTTAGTCTGTAAGAAAATTGTATATTCCGAAAAGTGTCTTTATGAATTCGTTAGAATAGATAATAGTACTATTATAAAATATAAAAAAAATATTTTGCATATTACCGCTTTATTAATCGCAAATACGTCGACTAAATTACAATCTCAATGCGTTTCATTATTACACGTGGAATCTTCAGATGTTATGCACTACGTCGAAAGAAGTGTGACTTGCAATTAAAAAAAGCTGAAATTAGCAAAATAATTTATTGTATTACAAAATCCTGGTGTTCCGGAAAGTAACGCTTAAATTAATAAATTATAATAATACTATTCAAAGTATTACAAACTTTTAATATATGTCAATCAGCATTATATGAAAGTATTATTTAAGGGAAGTGTAGTACATAAATGTTTGTACCTATAGACACGAATGATGTTAGTTTCTTATTAAACACTCTTACAACTTCATCGGACTCAGACCTTTAATGGACTGGTATCCTTTGATTTGCACGGTTATAGACAATGTAAAAATGTAAAGACCTAAACGATTTTTATTATAATCACTACGTTAATTCGAAATTATTAGTGAATATAATACAGATATGACTATTACACAAATAAACATTATGTAAGCACGCAGGCCAAAGTCAATTGAACTATAAGCCACGAGTCAGAGTTAATACCAATAATCTGAACTCGTATATAAAAGCTTAACAAGATAATGAATTAAAACAATTTATATGTATGTTACGAAAGGAATTAAATAAATACAATACAGATGTGTATTAAAAAATTAACAGAGACGTAACATGTGATTATTCGAATAATTATTGGTACTCTGCGTTTCACTATCATATTTTTTTATCGGCAGTGGGTTGAGACCGTCGCAATTGAAAACGATGCTAAATGACAATGAGGCTGCAGATGATGAAGCGGGCTCGCCCGCAATACTCTGGCTCACGTATGTATCAATGCCTGAACACAGCGAAACTTGTTATAGTAACATATTTTATAGTGATAGCTAACTAAGCGATTTCGAAAAAACCATCAAATTCAACTACCCAGTGGTGAGGAAATCCAACTTGGGACTCCTATTTACAAGGAAATCGGCTTAGCTACTAGGAAGACATTTGTTCCAGTGTCATTATCAGAGTAAACATAGTAAAAATAATAGAAATTAAGAGTTTGATCACATTTTAAAATATTATATTTAACTTAAAAAAATTTACCAACGTTGACAACGACAATAACGTACTACGAAACGCAAATATCAAGAACGTTGTATAAATTTAAGTTTGTGCCCGTGACAAACCAATATGCAGTATAATCTATAAAATTCGAGACCAAAAGATACCTCATTCATACACAAACCAGTGGAATGAGGTCAGATCGTCGTTCCGAGAGTGTTTTCACGAAACAATAGAGTTATAATTCCGCGACCGATACCGTCCGGCCAACTTATTGGGCACTCCACCCCGGGGGGAACTTTCGGTAGATTATCGCTGATACACATACGGATTTATTGCTATTGTACTGTTAAACGTCCGTTAATACATCGCCGTCTCGCCAAAAATCTGTTCGCCGCTGTCGAGTTAATCCCGCTTTGGTCAGTTTTGTGCATCGAGGTTAAATGTTCGGGTAAGTTCAGCTTCGAGATCGCGTAACGGATCGGAGTTGAAATTCTTCTCGTTTCGATGTCAATTTTTTTATCACATTTTCCTAATTATTTCTGCAGTGTTAAGTTATTAGATTAACTCTGCAGCACGGAAATCCCGTTGATAAAACAGTTCCATGCTGCACGTAAAATTTATTGCATTTTAAATTATACGATAGTTTTAATAATGAAATAATTTCTAATTAAATTAATATCATGTGAAATTTGAGTCAGATTCGGATGAAAAAAAATATGTAAAAATAATAGTTACCTTACTTTCCGGCTGGACTGCAGTGTGGAATCAAACTCCAGAAACCCCCGCCCCCGTCCAAGCAAGAAGCCTAACTATATCACAAGCTTCCACCTAGCTTAACACTAAAGCCTTACCTAACACAATTGACACTTCAACAACGATCGGTAACATCACTTAGCGATAACACTAAATAAAATTCTAACATTAGTTAACGTAACAAAGATGAAGAAAAAAATCTCTTGACTATATTATATGCCTAAAGTAACAAAAGGGGAACTTAAACAGGATCTGTCCACGTCGTATTTACAATAGGATGAAATATAAAACCCGAATCGAGATCATTTGTTTGCGAGCGGAAGCGAGCGCCGCGCGATTCGGCGTGGTGTGTCGATGCCTTTAAGTAGAGTTTATAGTTTCAATGGACCCAGGAGGGGGCGACCGAATAGGGGGTTCGCGGGGCTCCCCCGCCTGAGAGTGTGGTGGGGACGGGCGGTGCTGGGGCTTGGAACTGGCTCTCGGCTTCGGCGGCCATCGCGCCGTGCTGCTGGGGGAAGTTGAAGTCCAATGTACCCTCCATGCTCAACTCGTGTTTGATGACCTGCGGACAATATAGAGAACTGCGTTATAAATTTACATAGATGTTCGTATCACCATTAGTTATTATACTTACAAACTCATCAGAACTTCCTTAAAAAAAAAAATAATAAGTAGCCCTTATTACACTTTCATAAAGATTGACCTCTACGTACTTTGTAATGTTTCGTCATTGTAGCTGTGAATTATTTGAATATCTAGACATAGCTTTGATAATTGAATTGGACGCACTCTAAGACATTCTTAACAAAATACTAAAATGTTAACTATCCGTTGAAGTATATTATTTGCATAAAGCAAATCATATTGACTTAGTCCTAACTTCAAGAGAACTAACTATGCGTTTCAGTGTTAATATAACTGTATAAATTTAAATGCAAAGAGGCTGTAATAATACAAAGATTATATTAACTAGTATTTTCATTTGTCAAAATTCGTGAATCTCCTTATTTACTTGTCATTGACAGATTGTAACAGTATAAATATTTAATATTTTATGAAATTAAATGTTTTTGGAACAAATATTATGCATTGATTATAAGTTTTTGGATTTCTCATCTGTATGTGCCTAAATTTTCAAAATTTAAACCTACTGAATGTCAGATACGATCCCATCTGATGGTGTATACAGATGTAACCCTTCTCTTAGAAATCCTCACGTTATATGTAAACGGTATTATCTGACTCCGGCAGACAATTGCTATCCTTCGCTGTTAATACTGAGGGACAAAGCGTAGGGCTTTTTTCTTCAGCGCTGAATATCGACACTAAAAGGGTGAATGCTTGCTCTGTTTATACGTGCAAAGATAATATTTTTTTAAATACAGTCTAGCGCCTGACCACAATCCCGCCTTATGATAAATGAAGAGGTACTCTATGATAGCAGATCTGATTAGCCTAGAAGCCTATTGACTCTTCCATTGTGGCTGTTTGTCACATCTAGAGCGAAACACATCAGCAGACTATTTCAGTCTTAGGCTTTTTCGCACAATGCTAATACAGTAACATATCGATTTACCTCGTCAACATTACAATCGAAGCCGTGCTCTAATGTCTCTATGTTCAAGTCCTCGGCCAGGCCAGTGTTCAGCGCGCCCATGATCTGCCCCATGACGGTGGTCGGGCCCATAGCTCCGGTTTGCACCATCATGCCGCCGTTCATCAGGGCCGCGTCCGTTGTCACCATACGAGTTTGACTGCTCTCTGTTATAATATCTACACATTAATACCAGCAGAAAAAGGTGCTGCTTTAGTACTTACGTATATAGTCTCTGGCAACAGAAACTATGACATTGATAGTTATAAAAGACACAAGACCTCAAGAGGAGCCCATGAACTTTAATACTAAGTTTTAAAGGACTTGTCTTTTGACAAAACAACCTACGATAAATGGTTATATACTAATATGTCTTTTTTCCACCATTTATGGAATTTATGTAAGGATTTATTAATTAATCAAATTAAATCGGCCTTGATATGAAAACGTGAAAAAATGTCTGTAAAGTTTGTGTTAAGACAGCATCTCACCTGTGTGCATGATGTCGGCGGGATCAGCGGGCGGCGGTGGACGCACGAAGTGGTCGAGCGCGTGCTGGTGCGGGTGCGTGGGGTGCGCGGGGTGGGCGGGGTGCGCGTACAAGGCGCAGCTGCACGCTCCATGCGGGTGCCGCGGGCACGCGCCGAACGAGTATCGGTACCCGGTCCCTGACGACGATGTGGTTGGCACGTATCTAGTGGCAGACGACTCATGTAGTCATAAAGTCCTGTGTACACAATTATTTATCGTTCATCAGGCAAATATATTTAATGTATTTTATGTAATGATATACATGTGTGTTTAGCTCGCGGACAACAATTACACGAGCCCTGACTTTGATGGACCCCAAGATCATCCGAAAGAAGTCAAGTTCGCAGAGTTTGGGATGTTTCATGTTTGTATATTTGATTGTCCAAGAAGAAGACTTGATTCCTCCTCGAGGAAAAATGCAAACGTCTAAGAACCGTATGTATAGCTACATATCAAGTGAACGATATTTTCATCTTTTATCTCACAGATCTTTAACAAACCAACTTTTATTATTGTCTTTTGAATTCACGCAACTAGGTATGAATCATAATGAAAGTATCAAGTTTTGAAAACACGATGTTTATATCTCTTATTATTTCTTTTTTTCTATTGACAATTTAGATTTTGAAGAGAACTCGTATTTAACAAACCTTTGCAATGATTGTTTCTTTCACTGCGTCAAACATGTAGCAAATCTTCTGCTTTTTATCAGTACATTCGTAGAGTTATAGTAATACTTATTATCAATTATATAGTATTACTCTAGTCTATCAATAGTTAATAAATATATTAATAAATATAAGCAAAGCTTTCTAATGCATGGTATACATCATAATCCATCTATTCTGAAGTGTAAGCCTACTGAACTAAATTCTTACGTATTTAGGAATGGGTCTGCTCCTTGTAGCTTCATCGAGTCCGCAAGTGATCCCGCCAATTGTTCTTCTTGAGCAAAGTCCACTTGTGTGAAATCACTAGATGTAGCGAAATCTCCCGCAGTGAAGTCGTTAGATCCAAAATCTCCAGCTGGATTATATGTGTCTGTGACCCAATCAGGTTCTGAGGGTAGCAACGATGGTCTTGGTGACTGGCGGCCACAGGATGACGCATTGGACGAGGCTCTCTGACGGTACTCCGGTGATAACTGAAAACCACTGCTACGCCAAAGCGAACAAGCGTCAAATAAGGAAAGTATATACTCTAATTATAAATACGAAAACATCGGTAAAATCGATATAAATACATTATAATATGCATCTCAGTTCTCTAAAAAAATGTATAATTATTAGTTTTACTAATTTTGTAAAATACACTGGTATCATTTAAAAGAAAACCAATCGCTGTAAAATGTATTGTATTTTCATTAATTAATATTCCAAAATTATACGTCAAATTTCATAATTAACTTAAACCGATATTTTCGTAGTTAAATAGCAAACAGTGCTTTTAATTTAGCCTGAGTTGTCTTCCAACACTAGGTACATCTACCTTCTATGAGACCTATTGATTTTTTAATGGCAAATCATTATAATCTTAAGCTAAAATAAAACTTGCTTCGTTCATCTAGCATCACTATGCGTCTTGCAGTTTAATAGTAAGCATGCAAATCTAATGTCTCCATCGAGGCCCGCTAACATATAAACTCGGAATGCTAAATGAAACGATGATCATAACGGGTTAAATGGTCAGCGCAAAAATATTTTTATTACCGTAAACTGTAACAAAAAATGATATCACGAGAATTTTTTTATATGGCAACCCTTACTGGATAAAAACTACCCAAAATAAATGTCGATTAAGCTCGCAAACTCGACAGATATTCGGCAATAAAAATGTTAAATATAGCCGAAATGACGAGATTCAGCATTCGCATAACTCATCATCTAATGGTTGTGAATGATTTAAATCCTTTATCGTAAAGTAACACGGTTGTCGTAATTCAATTTTATTGCATGGTCAGCGTAGTTTTATTCAGATAGTTTTATTATAAATTAGTGGATTCCCGTAAAGCTTTCTTTCTAAAATTGAAGACATATGATAGTAATACTAATGAAATCTGTACTATTTGTGGTATCGGCAGAACGAACATGTGTTTCTTATGTTATTGTAAGTTATTAACATTTAAAGTCAAATTAACATCACAAATGCCGAGATTCGTTACAGATAACAATATTGGCTACACGCCACATTTCTTTGAGTTACCATCTGGGATTTTATTCCTTTCATGAAGTAATTTTTCTAGCTAAAATACTGTTATCAAAATTTACTAGAAGCTTAAATTTTTTACAGTGTAATATATTAAATATAAAACTAATATAAACCTGGGTAAAGGTGAATCAGGAAACATATCAAGACTCTCCGACAAGGAACTACTGGGACTGGGAGTAGTGTCTGCTGTAACGCCATTTCTTATTGCTTCGGTCTGTTAATACCATAAAAAATTTTGAAATAAATAATAATATAAATGATGATTATATGATACTATAACAACTGTATAAAGTTTATATCATACCTTCTTTTTGACTCGACCTCTTCTTTTCTCAAACTTTGACGTTTCCATAGATGCAGCTCTCCTTCTCACAGATTTGCCCGGTTTCGCGTCTGGGTTAATCATCCACCATGACGATTTACCGGTACCCTCGTTTTGGACTCTCATGAAACGATTGTGTAGTGACAAATTGTGCCGGATAGAATTCTGTAACAAAATAGTAATGTTTGAATTTTAAATAATTTAAGACAAAGTATGACTGAAAAGCCTTCGTTTTAGAACATCTTCAGCCTTAATTTTTGTCAGAAATTACTATTTTAATCAGATAAATGCGTATTTAGAGTCTAAAAAAAAACGATCGTCATGTATGTAGGAATTGTACATGTTTAGTAAAATTTATAACCTTATATAATTCTTTACTCTATATTTAGAGCGTGAACTTATCATTTTAGCTTGCTTTTAATTCTGCAGTCTGTGATATTTTAAAAAGGAATTCCACAGTTAACAACTTAAATAATAAGGATGTGTTATTGTAAAGCTCCTTTTCTACGAAATTGTGTTACAATTTAACTGCAACGTAGTTCCTAAATGAAGTTAGTAGAAATAGTAATAAACTGTAAGAATAGTCTCCGTCATAACTAGTCATAGCCATTACTGACCGCAAAAAATCTATTTTAATTCCAGCCACCGTTAAAAGTTAGTGCAATAACGTGTCCTATCTCACACCGGCAATAAAACCTGGCAACTTTTTCCCATCGAAGGAATAAAAGCCACCACAGCAATGAATGAAGTTAAGCAATAAAAGACTCCATAAATAATTTCACTGTGCCCTGCGAGAACTGTCACTTACATTGGTATCGTTTCCTTAGCATATATATATAAAATCTAAATAAAAAATAAAAAACATACATAAACTAAATTGTACGAACATTCTTAAAGATTCTTTATCTATATGAAACCCTCGCCTAGGAATTGGGTTGCATAAATTATGTGTATATCCCTACAGTTTACCACGAGTAAACCACGAAAAAATTCAGTGTCGTGCGAACCATGAAAATTTTACGTTACTCGTGGAAACGTCAATGTCGCCGAGGTCTTACGCGACCTATCATAGTCAGATTATTTATTCAGCATCTTCTTTTCCGATGGAACTTTCAACATTCATCGCTCGATACGATTTTTAAAGTAAGGCATATATTTCATGATGTTCTTTGTCACAGAGTTTTTATTATTAAAATATTTTCTGTTGTGAGTTGAATATTTAAATTGTCTGTAAATGAAATATGAATATATTGTACATTCAATTATTTCTGTGCAATATACGTATTGTGTATGAACATAAATTCCCTGAATGTAGACAAGTTGTACGATTTATCAAGCGTGAAAACACTCGCAACAAATGGCCCGTCGACACTCTGATGGATTTGTCGCCAACAGCCCTTACCGTGGCTAGCTTTCTTCATTACACAAGAGCCGACTTCGCATTAATGCCAAGAATGCAATTAACGGCGGGAAGGAATTGGATTGAAGTATTACCACTAATGTATCGTTTGATGACTACACATGTTTAAATTCAGTTTGACGAAATAATACACAGGTATGGAATCTAATTCGATGTTAATAAAATGTATATTAGTAATATGGTTTATAAAACCTTATCTCGACTTGATTTTTTCCGTGTTAAAAATATATACGTTTAAAAATGTAT
The DNA here is from genome assembly GCA_018245475.1 of Pharmacophagus antenor. Taxonomy (NCBI): domain Eukaryota; kingdom Metazoa; phylum Arthropoda; class Insecta; order Lepidoptera; family Papilionidae; genus Pharmacophagus; species Pharmacophagus antenor. The sequence continues at coordinate 15,443 of DWQX01000211.1, read as the reverse complement.
GTCACAATTCTAAGTTATACCGTTTACTCACATTCAGTATAAATTGTTTAAACATGAATTCTGTTCTTTGATTTTATAATCAAATCCTCGACAAAAAAAAATATTTCTAATATAATCTGGAATATACATAAAAAACAACTTGCGGGCTAGCATAAAACGTAATCAAAACTTCTGGCGCGTATGACATCACGTATGATTAGCTGGCGTATTTACCTGCTTATTTTTGCTATTTTTATTATGTGGCTTAAATTTTTATTTTCGTTACATCAATAGTAAATATTAGATATGAGGTAATCGCCTACTATCAAAAAAAAACTTTTCAAGTAAAAAAATATATAGATCCATTTTTTTGTTATAGTATTACACGTGCGAGCATATAAAGTATTAAAAATATATCATTTTATCATGACTTTGATTAAACAATCTAGCCGGTATGATATATTCTATGCTGTGTACGTGAGAGCGTACCAGATTCTGTTTCAATTTTATACACTACTTTGTAATAGAAAATGAAAAAAAAAAACTGATGATAAATAACTGAAAAACGCCGACTATCAAGAGAAATGAACATATGCAAAATCAACTATTGTATTTTCTCTTTTCCTATACTAAGTGCTTAAATTATTTTTAAAATTATTATTGGTACCAACCTTTAACAATAGTCTATCCAATTAACAAAATATTAAAAATATACGCGTCAAATTTAAATTGCGCATTTTGCTAGATAAGATCCTTCGTCGACAAGGTTTTTGACAGGTACAAACTAACAAGCTGTTTATGTGATGGAAAGTGATCTCCGTCGCTTACAGACAGCCGTAACATTCGAGGAGTCGCAACTTTTTTGCCGAATCTTAAAAAAAGAAGTAAGTTCTTAAAGATTTCGTAAATTCAAGGTTTAATTATACGTTCTTATTCAATAAATTTGATAATTTTACATTTTTTTTCTAACTGCGTAATATATTTTACCCGGTCATAAGTGAATTCGTAAAAGAAGCACGCATTCCTTAACGTTATACAATACGAAGTAACATTTTAGAAAAGTTGTTCGCGGATGGCGCGAGCGGGCGACAAACGCAAGACGTCGACGTCGTACTTAGAAATTTGTCTACGGCAGGATTCCCGGCGCCAGTGCGACCCTTATGGGGTGAATTAACCGTCTATACCGTCGTCCCCTTTAATGCTCCACCGACTTAAATTTTGTCGAATTTCCACGGCTATGTTACGCAATCTGAATGTCTTATGATTTCCGCTATGTAGTAGGATTGTTTCAAGCGATGGCAACTGACGAATTGCTTATTTAGTTGCACCATGTCAAATGTTTTCGATTTGACAACCGTATATCATATTAATTGCATAAACTTTTCTAATGAATGCTTGTATTTTATATCCATAACTAAGCAATGTTAAACAAATAGTTTTAATGATTACATTATAGGTATAAATATAATTTGTTTATGGAATAATTACGTATTTTTATTAAATGTTAATAAGATTTGCCTGACATAGTTTTTGTGACACAAATCCCATGTCGCCTCGGTGAAAGTAAAAAGTAAAGTAGCCATTAACCTTAAAAAATGTATATATCGCGTATAGTTTTTAAAAGATATCACAGAATAGTTTGATAGTACTCACAAAATGAAATGAACAAATTGTACAGCTCTGGAAAGAATTGAGACTTCGTTTCCGTCTACCAGTTACATATTCAATTACTAACCTTCAATAACGAAATTTTCTATTATTTTACGTAATAAGCATGGATGTGGGAGCGAAGCAATGGACTAAGCGGATAGGAGATGAATAATTCAGTGACGCTACGCGACACACGGACCCCACGCACGACGGACGTCCGAAATGCATTTTAATGAGGTATCGGCAAGATACGATCGAATTATTTTTCTTAAAAGTTCATAAATGGGACACGAAACATTTAAAACGTTACGGATATAAAAATCATCTATAATATTAAAGCATATTTTAATTTTATTTTAAAACTTTATTAATTTAAATTAATTAACTATTAAACCAATAAGAGAATAAACACAATTTAACGAAGAATACACATATTCTATCACATGAAGTTTAATTAAATAACCGGTACAAGTTATACAATTGAATCTAGATATACTTATTATATACTGGTTACTGTTAGCAATGAAAGTTAAAAATTATGTATGATAAAAAATGGTGTGGATTCTAGCCTACAACACAACAATGTTATAATAAATCACATAACAAAAGCTTAACAAATTCAAATGAAAAGTTGAAACAATTGGGATAATTTGGAGGTGTTAAATCAAACAATAAATAATTCAAATTAGAGAATCACGATTAGAATCGGGAAAGCAACGGGGAAAGGCGGTAGACGTGATGGCACTGAAAATTTTGTAAGAAAATCCGGCGTTGTGTCAACCGGCTGACAAATTCAATTATTCAACTCACCGAAACGTTACAGAAATTACTTGAAAGAGCCGATAACTAAGTACAAATAAATTCACTTAGGCGCGCCGCAAGTAAAGTTTAACTTAATAAAACATTGAAATTTTCGTAATTCGATTGCGTTGAGGTCGGAATTCAGTGACGGAATGATTTGAATACACCATTAGGTGTCACTCTGGGCTTACCTGTACATGTCATGTTTCTGTTATGAATTTCCAGTTCATGAAACTAAATTTTTTAAATAGTTCGTGATAAATGTTGATAGTCCATGCTACGTTAATGTTATTGATTGAGGAATGAAGTATATTTTTAGTATACTAAATCGATTTTAATTTTCGAGAGAACAATTAGTTATTTCTTAATTTTCACGAAATTGTGGTATTCGAAGTATTTTAATAGATATAACATTATTTTAAACAGTGAATTTATATCATGGCTGTACACGAATCATATCTTTAGGTTTTATTAAGTTCAGATAATAACGACTATATCCCTACAGAGCTGGGACAAAGTACTCATATTAAATCATTGCAAGTAACAAACACGTAGTTTATGTCTACCCGAAAGCAATACGTGTCCGTTTCCAGTAAAGCCCAATTACACTGGACATATGTATTACCGCAAAAAATAGCAATTTAAGAAATATCTATGAACACAAAGTTAGAAAGAGATTTATAAATTGTAAAACAAAGGATTATTAGCGTTGTTCACATAAACTTTTGAGTTGACTTTTGAAGAATATTGTAGGAAAGATATATAGATAAATTATTAAAACAAATTTATTCCTTTAAACTTTCAAGCACCAAATCGACTCGTATACGGAATCAGACTTTACTCGTATGATACGTTCGATCGACGCGATACTGGAAATAAGTTAGAACTTCTTATTCATGGTAAAGATGTAAAATATATTCGTGTACATAGTTATACATTTTTTTTACATTTATATCAGCAGTGATAAAAGTTCTATAAAAAGTATCTTGTTATTAACAGATATTGTAATTGAAAATTCTCACTTTCAAAGTCAATCTAAGACATCTCCCCTTCCTTCATTAGAATAAATAGACTAAGAGTTCATTTATTATATACGTAAAGGAAGTAAAAATTTGGCGGGCGTGTTCCTCTCCAGATTCTCGAGGATTTATCTCTGGGTATAGTATAAATCACGGTAATGTTCCGGCTAATGTGTCTTGCTGAGGTGTAATATGTAGGCAAAATAGTCACCCACTTGAAATCTTACGCCAACGGAAAAAGTTACATTGCAAATATTACTTTTAACAATTGTCTAAATTATTAATATCAAAACGACTTATAGGCTTGTGTTGTTGCCTAAAATATAAATTTAACATAATTTATTACCGTACTAGATATAATTAATATAAGGCGATTTAAATAATTTTGCCTGTGTTACTTAAAATAATCTAATGAGTCTTATCAAACGATTACTCAGGTTATCAGTCATACCACGTCCAGAGATCATGGCGAAATTACTTATAATGTTTTGTTGAATTTTATTGATAATAAACTCTTTTATTTTTGTTTCATAGAGAACCATCGTGGTCACGGTAAGTCGATAAGCTGCTCTCTCTCTTAAAGACCTCAACGGAGCTGGATATACCTTCCGCCGATGCTTATATTATTAAGCAATGTGTGATATTGATGTTCATAATATTGAAAGAAAAATTTGGCCTTTAGTATTTTTCATATATTCCAAATTTAATTTTAAGACATATTTGTATTGAACATTTTTGCTTTTACTTACGAGTATAAGGAGAAACATACATATACATCGTTCAAGTTTTATATGAAACACAGGTTATCTAACCATTACTGTAAGATTTTACTTGTGTGTTATTATTCAAAAAATGTTTTACACACAAATTATCAAAATGAATATCATAACATTCAACTTTGTATAAATCTTTACTTGTGTAAGTCAGGTCCACTAGGAAGATTTGACACAAAACTCCGTCACACTAACTACAAAATATTAAAATATATAATAATTCAAAAACAATTTCGATGATGAGATAAATATCAATTGAATCGCTACTAAGAGAGCATGCCAAATTGCGTTAACAGAAAATAGGTCCGCTGAAATAAGTTTAATCCCAGTGCATCAAGTTAAGTCCCGCTAATTACGCGAGCAATAAAACGTTATATTTTATCTGTTCCCGAAGCCAGCGGCTAACAGGAACAGTTCAACTGTTGGCGTCTGCCCAGATCTAAATCCGACGATCTCCGCTCTTGACCCCGCCTAAGATGTTTCATGATGTGCCAATACTAGCGTTTTATGACGAAAATGAGATAAGATTAAGCAGTCGTCCCAACAGCTTTATTCTAAAAATTTTTAACCAATCGCCTAAGAGTTTTATGCCAATTTCGCCAAGTGTATTTTCAATATATTTTCATTTATGAAGCATTTAAATTGCTCATTCTACATAAAATGCAGTAGCATTCACTCTGCCCTTTCGTTCGATTAGAGTGAATAGAAGATGACTGTTTCAAAACTTGCTTTAGTAATCCATTGTGATCAAATGACGTGGCGGAATTAAAACGTTTCCGTCCGTCTTAATAACTATCGAAGGCTCAGTGATGCAGGAGAAAATGGATTTTTAAAACCGGAGGGTGCTCTATTTTTCTTGTAGAACGAAAACACCTTTTCAATCCTTCAATAGCTCGAGATGGAGAGAGGACCGCGGGAGCAACTAGCGGCAGCAACGGTACTTTCTTAATGGTTTTGTGTAAGACAGAAAAAATACCGCGCTTGTAGCACAATGGCGCGAGTGTGATCGCAAAAGGAATGATTAATCGTCCGCACGACGTATCCGCGGACGGCATCTTCGGTAACGGAAAAATTAATCATTTTAACGCTTCATTGTCGCACCGCCACCCACGCGGGCATCACCCTAATTATATCACAATTAGGCCCCCATTTGACAGATCTCGTTTAAATTTATCACGGTAACGTCTTTGAACGTTTTAACAAATTTCACAGATCCCATAAAACCTGCTATGATTAATCGTAGAGATATATCAACGCTCGGACACTCGGAAAACCTCGATATCCATCGGAGACGACAGTTCAGGGAAGAATTACATAAAGCTTTCAGAAAGTGCGATGTAATCTCAAACGTCGTTTCCATAAACTTAATGGCGAAGTATCACAAAACTTACATATCGCTGTTATAACAGCCCAACTTGGCATATTTGTTACAACCACCGTCAGCATATTCGTGTCGAATGACCGCCAATTTATGTGAAAACTTCCAACACCGTTTGGAGAGAGACCTATCTATAAGTTTTCACTCGTCAAAGCGTTCTCGCTATCTGTTTCGCGGTGACTATCCTAGGTAAATAAGTGAGGTTAGAATTTCAGTGTGAAAGTTTATGGTTACGGGAGAGCAATGTGTCAATTCGGCGATTGAAATATGGCGTCGGAGTTGCGTGGAGTAGGTGGGGGTCGTTTGGCGCCAGTTTCCGTGTTTGGTGACATGACGCATCGCGAGCACGCATTCAAAATTCAGAAACGTTCGTATTCTATATGCCAAATTTTTTGCAACGATCAATTACGTCGCAGCTTGAGATTATAGAGATGATTATTCGTGTAAATGACGATTGTCGAACGATATTTTGTAATCTTAAAAGATGTGACATACGTTATTTAAGAAAATTATTGAATTATTTTGTTCATAGGTCAGAAAAGAATCGACGATCATTTGGTGTTAGATCTTACATAGGCTTACTTTAAGCACTTATTTGTTTATAAGCCACGACATTAAGCTCATCGTCTGAAGACAAGATTGTTGAGTGAACGATTTTCCTTTCCTTTACCATTTAATTTTACTAACTAGAGTGCCTCTGAACCTATCATCAGAAACATTGTTTATTTTTCACATTCTATTCACTACCTTGAAGATAGTGAAAAAAGTAACTGATGTCTTATAACGCCCAACGAGAGGAATTTAAATTGTGGAAGGGTTTTTTCAGTACCAAAAGTTGGAAGAATTTTTGTCCTGTACAAACAGATAAAAAAAAACTACTTATGAAACTGAAAAGCTTCTCCTTTTTGATGGTTAGGTATTATACAAATATTATACAATCTACACCATACTTCCAAAGCATTAGACTCCGTCGGCTCGGAATACAATTGATCACAAATCATGATTATTTATCGATCTTGATAAACGCGATATGTATGTACGCGATGAATGCGAGTGATGTATCACAGCATATAAATGCGGTGCCGTGCCTTGCGGGGCGCTGGGAGGATTACAATATGCCACTTAGTGGATTGTACCACGTCGATTGACGTAATTATCATAACATCGTTGTACCTTCATTACGTCTGTACTTATAAAATTCGAAATCCCGACTAATTCACAAACTGACTGATCTACATATCAACGCAAAGCCTTAACTAGTGGTTTTAAAGACATGAAGTTTGGGAGTATGTTATTTGTCATGTGTACGCAGGCATCCGGTATGAAAAGACTTTTTGAAATTGTCTTTTCAAAGTTGAGCTTCAAATTTTAAAAAACTTCTTTTTCTCTTAGTTGATACACCAGAAACTTCGTCTGTGTACTGGAGGAGAGGGTTTAATATTAATTAAATAAATTACCCATGTATACAAGTATTTATTTTTAAAATAGTAACGACCTTTATCTAACAGTGGGTCACCGCGTGTTTTAATAATAATAATTGAAATAAAGATAACGAACATGCGCTAATTATCGTGTGGGTTACAAGACACGGTACATAATAACAGCTTCTAATGGATGCATTGTAATTGCATTATCCATGTTTACGCTTGAACTGAAATAAAGGTCAAGATGTATTTACTTCGTGTATTTAGACTAAACACAAGTGTGTAAAACAGTTTATGCGCTAGATTTCAAAAGTCTGTTTTTTCTTCATTAAAACCAAACGATTTTTAAAACTGATGAGTTTATAACACCAGCAAAGCTCAACAGATAGAAAGTTGTTTTATTCTGCTATATAGTAGTAAAGTGTATATTAACTCCTTAAAGGTAAAGTTTGGTGATGTCTTTTTCTGTTCATATTTGTTTAATATGTCATCGATTATATAATGACATACACAATATACATATTGATATCCGTTAAACCCCTACTAAGTGATTGTGCAACATTAAAATGTAAACCTTTAATTATAAGTACAATAGAAACAGATAAATAACAATATATTTGATTAATTTCCGTCATTTTATTACAATATACTCGTGCAAACCTTGATAGTCAGCTATATATATTTTTTAATTTCATTGGTCCCCTTTAAAGTGGCTTTTAATTTTAGATATGAGGTAAATTGTCGTTTTATATAATTGATTGAAACAAATTTAGGAACTTTCTAAGTTCAGCACGTTTCTCATGGCTATAACACGATTTATGAGGTCATTATAAAAGTGAATAAGGATTACTGATGTTGTTTTAGTTTTTATATTAGGTTAAAGTATTAACATCACATTATTTTTCAACGAACCTCTTAAAAATTTAAATCAAAAAACATATATAACAATTTATATATGAAAAGTCGAACAATATCAGTACACAAAACAATTCCTTGCACGGGCCTTATTCAACGGCTTTTCCTTTTATTATAGCCAAAACGAGTCGCTAGAGTAACTCAATTACGTATGAACAATAAATAGTTAAAATAACCTTAGTTAATATTAACTCCGGTATAATCCCCTGATATTTATATTACGAGCGAGGTTATTATACATTCATCTCCATGTTAGACTACTAGAGATGGCATTTTTTCTTCCGGTTACTGTATTGTTTATTGAAGCAAAATTGCTGTCATAATGCTTATTAAAATCATCGACAATCATTTAAATAATTTATTTATTCAAACTTTATCTTGCAAAACTCCATGACTCAATACCACAAAAATCAATATTTTATTTTACACTTTGTTTAATGTCATATACTACGATTTAAACACAATCTCAATAGTTTTCGCTAGCAAAAGTAGGCATCCTCAGATGTTACGGATTCGGGTCACTTAAACAAATAATCTTAGAAACTTCGTATTAGCATTGCTGTAAACATTTTAAAAAGCTTCGTTTACTCCGTTTGCAAAGGTTTGTTTATCAAATTATTTGTAGATTTTTAGTTATGAGATCATGTGTTCTTTTGTATTAAAAACTTATCTAAAATACATATGTGTGTCCTACAAAGACATGTATTTTCAGTTTTATAACATCTCTCCAAGATCCATCGAAGCCTATTTAGTCAATTAATACGTCTCAGTATTAACCTGAGAAAGATCCTAACGTGAACTCGACATTTATTCAAATTGCTGTCGGCCATATGTTTGTTTTAACATAGTAAAACAATTCCAAATTGATTGTGCATAATATTTTTTGTTTTAAAATTAAGGGAATATCTATTTTTAAGTATTAACGGAACATTAGGTTGTTAGTTTGTTTTTCAGGGCTAACAAGTTGTATTAAGGTCCGGTAATACCAGCGGCGACGATATGGCTCTGCGTAATAAAAATTCCAACGGCTGGAATCAATCTCAACATTTTTCTCGATACACAGTACAGTAATTAACCGTACATTTGCGTAAGTACAGAAGCTTGCTATGTAATCCTTAGGGGTAAAGAGGTCGTTATTACTTACAGTGAGTGAGTTTAATCCTTCACCAGGCAGACAGAGATCTCTATTTGGTTTGAAATGCTCAGGTAACCAAGTCCGGAGTAAAAAGGTTTCACTTATATTTTTAAAAGGTTCACTAGTTTTGCCCCTATGTTGTTCGATATTTTCGTATTTTGTTTTTAGGACAGAGCTATGACGAAACTGAATACTTTAACACAAATATATTTATAGTTTGACGCTTGCCTGGTAATACGGAGGTCCCAGGCTCAATACCAAGTCGTTATGAGAAATGGAGTTTATATTGTGGTGGGGTTATTTCGAACCCGACTAGATACCAATCACATTGTAAACTGGCACTATAACAGTATTGTTGTATTCTGACAGTCATATATGTAACCGTGTTCTTCCAGATGTTTTCTGCGCGAACATTCTTACCATCCACGGTCTGATTGTTACTTAACACCATCATTTAAGAAATTTTTGTTTAAAAAAACTTTCAAGTTACAACAAAAATTTACAGGTGCAATATCAGTCTTTCCTTTTCCATCTCATTTTGGTTGAAATATTATAAATGAGCTTAGGACCAACTTCGAGTACTCTTTGCGAGGATTAATATATCATAAAAAAATATGTACGCGCCGAATTTAGAATTACTGCATCGTCGTCGTTTCAAAAGCGATGCTATTCTTATCCGTCTTGGAAACAGTTACTTATAAATCTAGGATGACGTTTTTTCGCTCGATTTAAGATATGTACACTAAGAATTTCAGTAACAAAATTTTCGTATAATTTTATAATAACAATTTAAACCGAAATAGACGTATTGGCATTTGAAAACGTCAATGGTGGTCGTTTAAGGCGATAGTTTGTCTGCTTATCTCCCATCGTACGTCTCGACGTACAGCGCTACGGTAAAGCAAACGGCACGTGAACCTAATGGCGCGTAAACAGACCGTCAATGTTCCCCGTATAGATTTCACAAGTGCTTAATAACTTTATACATATTTGCCGCGCGTTGGAAACGTACGATCAGATCTATGTCGTTAGGTAGGCGTCCGCGCGTCGCGTCGCAGGTATGTCTGTGGCGCCACATGGGCTTCTAACAGATTAATGGATCATTGCCCCCCTCCCCGTGCAACCCCTCACACCCCATACTCGCGTTGAAACTACGACACACGTACGATTAGCGCGGGAAAAATCGCGTTAGCTACTCATCTGTTTAGTATTACATATTTTATATAATCTTTCACTCATTTGTCCGTTTTCATTTCATCGCCTATCATAACTTTATAGGATATTCGAAAGAAATTAATTATTTATTTAATATTAAGTCTGATTACGTTAGTTTAGGGAAAAAATATTGTTGTCAAAAGTAGGTTAAATATTTAACCCAATGATACGAAATAGTAACTCGACCTTCAATCTTAACAAGTAGCGAAGTAACATTTATGCTCGATAAAACACTTCGTAACGGCTCATCGTAAATCACGAAGACATCGAAAGTTAGCTCAGCGAACACTTAAAGTTTAACGGACAATAATAACAGGCGATGAAAAAAAGGAGCTACGGCCTCTATCGGCTGGGGGATAAAAAGTAATGTGACGATAGTGATGTTCTGGAAGGGCTAGGTTGAGTTTTGAGGGATGCTGTAATGAGGCGTGCGGGACAATCGATAAATTTGAATGTTCGACGGCGCCGCCCATCGACTTGCAACTTTTTTCGGCAGCGGGGGGAGCTCGCGACTACGCGACGCCACTGCGCTAAAGCCGCGTTCCAGCAATCGCTATACGATGTTATGCAACTATCCTTGCAACCTTTTTATCCTATTACCTAACGTAAGCTTCATTAATGGAGCGTGAAAATAAATCTCTTTTTTATTTTTTTATTCCGCTATATTACCTTAATAAGCCCGCAAAATGTAAAATGTTTGAAATTATAAAATTTATTATTCATTACAAACATCTAATGCTAAAGCGACATTGTCTTATATTTTAAGTGATAGATAATATGTAATATATATATATATATATATTACAAATTATGCAATTGGTTAACTATAGTGACGTCCTAAAACTATGAATTAGTATAGACTAATAATCTGGTAAACCAAATGAAAATATTGTTTTTGATCACATTATGAGTTAGATTTTACGATAATTTTAAATTCCAACTATAAACCAACACTATAACACAAGTGATGTCGTATAGGCGGGCACGGATTCAATAATCTCTAAAAGTTAGATTGACATAGTTCTCGCATAAAACTACAGTAAACTCACAATGTCAGACCTGAATATAGGTGAATTGATTTATTGTGCTTCGGTGCTCTAACAACTGGTAAATGAGGAGGATATACGTATAACTGTGAATGCGGAAACTTTTACGATTGAACATAAATATCAGAGTAAAACAGAGTCTGCCGAAATCCAATTCAATTAATAACTTTACTATTTATCTAAATTTTTATTACGTTGTTCTAAGTATTTTATAAGGAAAGAAAGCCGTATTACTTTACTATTGTAAACCGTCTACTAATAGTTTTTCATTGTACAATTTAAATGGCTACAGATTGACCCCACCTTACACAAGACAATTTCCAATAACAGTTATTACCGGTTAAAAAAGGTGTTCTAAAAACTGCATGAACGTGGAGAATGTACGTACCTTAATTCAGAGTATCATTTCTTTGTTACGGCCGAATGGGCGCCGAACTCTCTCGAACGTTTCTCCGACGATTAATGGGTGAACGATTAGCCACGGGTAGTAACGGAAGGGCTCGTAATTAGTTTTACAAAAACTCTTTTATCATTTATTTTTTTGCTTAACTGTTTATAACGGTATACAGAAATATTTTACGTGCATTCGATATAGATTTCGCATTTTAGTTTTTTCTATAGAAATAAATGTAATTCTTACATAGGGTTTTCACTTGTCACTGGATGGCAGAGGCGTGCCTTAAAACTTGAGCACTTAAATAGATATGTATTTAAAAAAAAAATAGCGCATATGATTTTTCCTTTTTTATCTTTATGGTCGTGTAACAATTATAAATTAATAATAATAATGCACTATATGGTTTATACATGTTTGTACATGAAGGCTGAAAGCCCACAGTACATCATGATGTACGGTGGGCTTTCAGCTTTCATGGTTAGTAGGCCTGGTACTGTTGGATGGTATGAGGGAATAGTTCAAATTCAAATTTTAATTTAGATACTAAGTGTATTAAGTTCTTCAAAGTATTAACAAAAGTATTTTTCTTAAAACTTATGTAAAAGAAATGTGTTTTTACGAGATAATTATAACATACAACCTATTGCAGATTATACCATATGCCTGTCAAATACACAAGTATTTTATGATAGTTTTGTTTACGAAAATTTAAAATGGATTTTAAATGGTTGAGATCTTTGTCTTACATAATTGGATCTGTAGAATCTCAACTTATAAAATTTATATAAGTTATAAATTAAAAGTTACAACTCCCCTAGAAAGCAATCGATTTCATTTCAGATAAAACGATTACATCAGCGTAGGTGAAACAAGGGTAAAGTTCTATATATCTAGAAATAGTAACTGCGAACTTAGCACTCACAATAAATTAGAAGTTCCCTTCAAAAGATTAAAAGTAGTTGCTGAGTATTCGGAGCGGGGAAACTTTCAATTTTTATGACAAATTCAATTAGCAAGAGATTTATATACCGATGTCGGGTTTTGATATATCCCCAGCAAGGGGACAGTAAGGAATCTACGCTTACCCTTTAATGGCAAACTTTTTATGACAAGTTAAGTCTAGTATCATGATACATTGCTTTCGTTTTATACTCCCAATTTATTAATAGAAAATACACGAAATATGTAGAAAGTAGATTAATACGAATCCGAAATGAGAAGAAAGACTAACTATTACAATTTAATGAAACTATCAAAGTAATCGTTATGGAAAAATATACAATGCTACGAGAGCTATAACGATTTCACATCACCGATATAGCCGGCACTTAGCAGTTCGCAACTTTTGCAAAATTATAAGCATCACCACAGACACAAGTGTCGGACACTGGCATGAAACGAATTCCATTACCGATAGCGATGGCAGCATCGGTGGACAATAAAATCGTTCTATCATATCTAAAACTTTGCCCCATAATGAACCGTATGGGGCGAATGTTTTACGACAGACGCCGACGAATCTTTATTGGTAGCGCACCAATTTAGATAAAAGGAAAGAGCTCTCTGTAACATCAGATAGTAGTCTTAACTATCGCCAAGTTAGCGGTACTTAATCCGCTCCGTTCGCAGATAAATCAACAGTGGAAAGCGATAAATTCGTGCCGTTTACGGTAATAGGTGAAAACTATTAGGTCTGAGGGTAATTTAGGTGCTGCGCCGAAAAATTATGAACAAACGGAACGGAACAGGGGCGCCGGCCCTGAGATACTAAGTTCGTTAGACCGGCAATTTGCGGGGAAACTTTTACACAAATCACAAAGAATTCCTTCTCGCTTTTTTCGTATCGTTGATTTAAGCCTTTGCTAATTGCTTCTATTCTATATAAGCTTTGATTGAAAGTGCAGACTTTTTTGTATATTTTTGCATAAATGAATGTACAAAGATAAATTTCTCTTTTAATTCAATTCTCAAGGTAATTAATCTAATTTTTTTGTACATTGTTATATCCTTAACGTTTGTGTTTTTAGGTATTTGTTATTAAAAAATAAATCAAAGTTTATCGGAATTAAATAGGGGACATGCCCTTTTAAAAGTATCGTGTAATAAATGAGATGGTAAACCAGTCTAAGCCAAATCGACCCCTTATTCCTTTACCTTGTTATCTCATATCCTAAAAGTTTTGAAACGCGGGAGCCGTCGAAACGGGAACTTATTAACTCGATGTGATCGCCTGTGGAAAACGCTGCCCGGTAAAATGTAACAGAAGGTGAACTTTTCAACTACAAAAAGAAACTGAGTAAAGTTTAAAAAGCGCGCGCTAAATGCGATACCTACTTAGTGACGTGTGGACCACGGGTACAAGAGACAAGGGAGACGGGGGCGGAAGCGATAAATTTACTAGATGAATTTGTGGGCCATATTATTCTATATTCTAATGTCACTATTAGGGCAAATGCACATAATTAACATTTTTTTATATTATCACAAAAATAAACAATATGTCTGATGCCAGACAGGTTTTTCGGATCCCCCTGCCTAGTTACCACCCTCAATGTTAATCCACCATCACAAAAGCATTACTGTATTCCGGCAGTCTTACAAAAGTATTCTGGGCGAATACGCTGCAACGTATAGGACTTTTGTTACTTAACATCGAGTGAAATCGAGATGATGTGTTGTCCCATAACCGATAAAAAAATTACTGTATTTACTATTTCTCTTCTTCTTCCATTTGAATTGTAATGTAAAAGGCATCGAAGATATTTTTTTAAACCATCAAATATTTTAAACTAAGTTATACTAAATATTTCGAAAATATCTAAATCAAAATTACTGAAATCATAATAACTGAACAATATAATAACATTGCATTTATTAAGGAATTACAACACATAGATCTATAGTTCTCTATCGATTCGCATAAAGTAAATTACCACTCATATTGTATTGTGCCTATTTAATTGTACATGCGTAGTTCTTTAATTACCGCGTACCGTAATAAAAAAAAAACGCTAACAAATACAGAGCTAAAAAATAATGATACGAAATTCTGAATTATATTTTAATGGCTTTTTATACCATGTTAATGGTGCTGTAGAACTGTTTATTATCCAATATTCAAATTTCCGATGCTTCAAAACTGGACTCAAAATATTCGCACATTGTTAATGAATAGGACTTAGTAAGATTGCGCTGATATGCGACTAAAAAGTTTTTACATTCGTTAGAATGTAGCAAATCGAGGAACGTCTTGTACCTGCGGATCATAACAAGCTTGGACTTTGCGAAATATTGCCGCTACCTACACAGTTAACAACGGAATGGAAAGTCCACGATATCTTCATAGTTGTGTCGAGTACTTTAAAAGTTTTTAGCTGATAACATTTCTACGGAAGTGACATTATGGAAAATTTATTTAAGTAACCCGTTGGCAAAGATCGGTAAAGTCATTAACACAGATAATAAATAGGTCATTATTTAAATAAAATAAACTAATAACACAAAAAAAAAATGTTTAAGTAACAAAACATTCGAATAAAAAAGTTTTATATCTTTAAATTTTGTCATTCCCTAATTATATATCTCTGTAATGACGGACTCTTGCCCCCGCGTTTGTACTACAGGCGAACGATAATCGGAGACGGGGCCCGGCCTCGTCTTCGACTATTACGTAGCCCTCGCCACTTGTGTGTCATGATAAGCCAGCTCTCT
>DWQX01000210.1:0-53827 GCA_018245475.1 Pharmacophagus antenor | reverse complement strand
CAGAGAAACATCCCCAGACCATAATAGAGCCTCTACCATGTTTGACTGTTGGCACTACACAGTCTGGCAACATCTTTAAAAGTTTTAAAAGGTATGTTTTTAGAAATAACGTCATTTATCCTCTGCTAAAAATATAAAATGCTTAGTTAACCTCTTTAAAATAATGGTGATGAATTCAATCCAGTTGTTCAAGTTTTGATTTTATTGGTAATTATTTCGGTACAGGATGATGACCGACTTTACAGACTAAAATTTTAATTTTTTCATTAGCATATGATGACAATATACGTAGTAAAAAATAATAATTATCATACTCACACGTGATGCGCGTTACTGCACTATACGACGTCCATTCGATAAACAAATTTTATGAATGTAATCAAGGATGTTATAGACGATTATGTGTTTATTCGAACTATATGCATATTTGTATAGTTACTTCCTAAATACATATACGACTTCCAAAATATTGGTGTTATTTATATTGGGTTGGCAACTAAGTCATTGTCGTTTTTGTCGATAGATTCACTCTACACTTTCTTTTGTTTTGTTAACGTGGCCAGAGCATCTAACCTATATATTTTTCTTACTCTATGAACTTCTACGTTTAATTAGTAAAAAAAAAATTTCGATTAGTTATTTAGTTTTGTTTTTATACCAATTTAAAAATGGAAGAACAGGACGTGCACTTCCGACACATTCTATTGTATTACTTCCGAAAAGGCAAGAACGCATCGCAAGCACAAAAGAAGTTATGTGCCGTATACGGAGATGAAGCCTTAAAAGAAAGGCAGTGTCGAAATTGGTTTGAAAGATTTCGTTCCGGTGATTTTTCACTGAAAAATGCACAACGATCTGGCCGCCCAGTCGAAGTGGATGAAACCCATATCAAGGCCATTATTGATTCAGATCGTCACAGCACAACACGAGACATTTCAGAGAAGCTCAATGTGTCGCATACATGCATTAAAAAAAATTATAAATCCTTGGTTATGTCAAGAAACTTGATTTATGGATCCCTCACCAGCTAAAGGAAATTCATTTGACGCAACGGATTAGCATCTGTGATTCGCTACTGAAACGCAATGAAAATGATCCATTTCTGAAGAACCTAGTTACTGGCGACGAAAAGTGGATAGTTTATAACAATGTTACTCGAAAGAGATCGTGGGTGAAGCAAGATCAACCAGCCCAAACAGCATCAAAAGCAGAGATTCACCAAATAAAGATTATGCTGTCAGTCTGGTGGGATTATAAATGAATTTTGTATTTTGAACTATAAATTCAAATGTGTATGTTGAACAACTCGACAACCGGAAGGATGCAATTGAAGAAAAGCGGCCGGTATTGTCAAATCGGAAGGGTGTTGTTTTCCATCATCATAACGCAAGGCCCCACATAGCTTTGGTTACTCGGCAAAAATTATGGGAACTGGGTTGGGATGTTTTGTCACACCCACCATATAGCCCTGACCTTGCGCCTTTGTATTACCATTTGTTTCGTTCCATGCAAAACTCTTTAAATGGTAAAATTTTTAACAACGCGGATGATGTCAGATCACATCTATTCAGTTTTTTAATAGTAAAGACCAGACATTTTACGAAGGGGGAATTTTTACGCTGCCAGAACGATGGAAAAAGGTCATCGACAAGAACGGGCAATATCTAATTGAATAAAGTTATATTTTTAAACAAAAATTCTGAATTTGCCTTCTTATTTTAAATCGGCTATGACTTAGTTGCCAACCTAATAAATTAATGAAAAGATTAATGATAGAAATAAGGAAATAAACGAAAATTATTACATTTATAGTAATTGTGAAGCCGGGGTTTATTCGAGTGAACTTTATCCCCGAAAAATAATTACTGTTATCTACAAGTCTGTAATCTGTGCTTGGAGTTTTTTAATAATATTATAACAACGCTTTAGAATGACCTGCACAGAGAAAAATCAAAAACATTTTTATGTAATAAGTAAATTTAAGTAATAAATAAATGTATTAAAAAACCAATAACCTGAAATGAAGTAATAAAATAAATAATTCTTGATTATCATGTGTACTAATCGTTCAGTATCTTTGAAAGTAATGCACTTGTTTGAATGACACAGACAAACACATAGTTTTTTCCCTATTTTAATAAAAATGTATGCTAAGAAAATTTACACAATATCAAAAAAATTATATAAAATTTCTTCAGTATGAAATACTTTGTCTCGATGTTTAATTAATGATAGTTTTTTTTGGCAATAGCAATAATAAAAATATAATTTAATACTACGTGTATGTTACAGTATTAAGGTATGTTTGATTTAGGTACATATCGTGTTGATTAAAGTTATTTAGGGTATCCGTATCCTGACTACAAGCAGTCAAAAGCTGTTAACATTCCAACATAATTAACCAGGTCTCTTACACTAAGTCAGACCTAGGTAGAAACAATTAGATCGTGTCTAATATAATAGATACGTAAATCTAATGTATGCTGTAAAGATCCTAGATACACGTTAGGCAGGTTTATTATAAATACATACTAGTTCACATTCAACGTCCTTATTTAAAGTTGTCTTATCGGATGTTCTTAAATTATTAAATTTCCTTGTACTGGTACAAAATTTTCATTGAGATTTTTTATTACTTACTATAATCAATTCATTAACTACTTTTATTTCAAAATGATATATGCAAAACAGGGAACTAAACACCCGGACAAAAAGCCGCTACAAATTAGTGGAATACCGTCAGTTTTAAATTAATGACTGTTTTATCGTTAAGGTATTTAAATTCGCTTTCTTGTTAACCAACATTATGTTTTATTATTATCTTTGCAGTCGTTAAACCAAGATAATTTAAAAAGTAATTTTTCTGCCATTATGATACCAAAATGAAATACACGACTTCGATTTCATATTTTATTTTTAATTGTAACAAATGTAATAAATAATGCCTCCGTAATATACGAAAACACGTTATTATTCTATCCTTATATTAAGTTTTTTAATATAGCGCCATTATTTTTAAGTTAGATTTGTTAGAGCTTTAAAGTATATAAATTTATTATAAGTTTTGAAAATACACTAATTTTATTCCTAGCTTTGTCATGTTCTTTTATAATCTGGTAATTTGAAATAATGTAGAATAAATTTTATTAAATATTTACATTTCTTAGTGTTTTTGTATATCTTCTTTTCTAATATACTGGGCCTTTTATACAAAACCACAAACAAACAAATGTAGTTCCATTTACATTTATAGTTACATATATTTGACTTATAAATTTATTAATTTTAGACATGAATCGATTTGCGTTTAATTAACTCTAAAGGAACTAAAGGAACTTATAACGTAAGAGTGTATTTCTATAGTTAATGCAGTAAAAATATACGATTACAATCCAAGTCAGTCTTCCGCTTACACATTTACGTGTCGCACCTCATCCCTCTCTTTTGTACCTAAATCACATTAATATTGGGCAACGGAGGTTTTCCTCCAACCCATAGAACGTGCACCATATCCTTACTAATTTTAACAGCCATTTTGCATCGCTTTGTTTATGTTCCTTATTCTACGTGAACCACCCGTTAGTCTTTTTTCTATTTCCTCTAAACTTTTACCTCGCGTTTCCGGTACAAAGAAAATTACAAAAAATAATCCAATTAAGCATATCACAGAAAATAACCATACAGTGCCGTGCATATATATTGCTACGATTATATTTGGGAATGTTTTGGTAACAATAAAGGTACAAGTCCAGTTAAAACCAGTTGCCAATGAAGCCGCTGTTCCACGTATTTTTGATGGTAAAATTTCTCCAAGCATCAACCATGGGATTGGGCCGAAACCGATAGAAAATCCAAGTACGTATATTATGAGACAGGCAAGTGGTAACCATCCGTACGATACCACATCCACTCCAACATTCTGAAGGTAGTAATAAGAGCCCAAAGTCACCAGTGTCACAATCATCGAAACAGAAGAAATGTACAATAGTATTTTTCTTCCGAGTCGATCAATCAGCATCGTTGCTATAAAAGTTGACATAAAATTGACGATGCCAATAATAACCGAAGATAATTTTGGATCAATGGTACTGCCTGCAGATTCGAAAATATTTGATGCGTAAAATATAACAGCATTAATACCACTCAGTTGCTGGAAAAACATAAGTCCCAAAGAGATAAGTACTGCTGGTATGTATTTCTTCGTAAACAGTTGTTTAAATTGATTTCCACGGACAAGGTCAGATTCAGCTTGTGATCGTGTAAGTTCTCGCATTTCCTTTTCAATATCGACGTTTTTCCCTCTTAACCACTGTAAAGCTTTGCGTGCCTCCTCCGCGCGTCTTTTAGTGACATACCAACGAGGAGTTTCAGGCGTTATTATCATTAATAAGAAAAATGGAACAGCTAAGGCACCTCCCAAAAATGCTAAATTTCTCCATTCAAGTTCCATGCCAGAGAAAAATGCTAGTAATATTCCGGTATTACCCAAGGCAGTCGGTAGCAGTCCAAGTGAGCCACGAACTTCTGGTTGAATCGTTTCGCCTAGGTATACAGGGAAGGCAAGACTTCCTATTCCAACGCTTAAACCGCAAAAAGCACGGCCAGCTAACACCATAACGACTCCATTAGCGTTGGCGATTAACATCCATCCTATAAAAAAAGGTATCGCGGTGCCCATTATGGTGATTTTTCTTCCAAGGGCTTCTATGAGTGGGCCGCCTAAAATACCGCCAGCCAAAGCTGCTAAAGGCATTATCCCTCCTATCCAACTGTTCTGTAAACAAGAAAAAGTATATTATTAATGCTTTTATATAGGTCGGTTTTTAATGAAAGAATTATATGGTATACCAGCCGTCACTTTGGCTCTGAACGTAATAATTTCTTTTTTATAATAATAAGATTAATAGTCGTCCCTCTTTAGGGGTGAAATTTTAAAAATCCCTGTCTTAGTTGATACCTACGAGTACACGTCATGCTTTCCAAATTTCTCGTCTCTATAATTAGCGTTTTAGGCACATGATATTATTTATAAGTCAATCAGTGGTTGAATCTATCAGGATTTTGAATTTTGTATGTATAGATTTATTAAACTCTAACCATTTTAAAATTGTGCATATTCTTGAATTTTATTAAAGATATTATTATATTACATAGCCTTTTATTCAGATTATGATTATATATGATTAATTAATTATAAATTTGCTAATTATAAGTTTCATAAATGTAATTGCAGATCTGAATAAAAAAACAACAAAAAACTAATAATATCTAATTTTTTTTTATTTACCTCTTCTTCCCCGAAAACTAATGTCTCGTTCATACTTTTAAGTGCTGGCGATGTGTAGCCCGAAGAGAAGCCAACAATCATTGAACCCATAGACACAGCGAATGCCGCAAACACCTATAAAATTTTTTTTTTGTACAATACTTATTGTTGTTGTGTACGTTGAAATAATTTTACAATAATTGATCGTATAAACTTAATAACGGACACCTGTTCGAAGTAAATATGCATTTTATATTTTAGTTTAGCATAAATTTATTCTTCTCTTAAATCAGAAATAGACTTTTAACCTTATTTTAAAAATTCTTTGTTATCGGTAAGACGTTACTGTGACTAAGCTAAGAATGCTTTGGAGTTCAGAGGGCGGGTTAGTTCTATATGTACCTGTCGCCTGTTGATCTATTCATTAATATGGATTTTTCCTTTATCCCCATAGTACACATACGGAACTGCAATGAACACAATTGTTATTCTGGTCTTTAGGTGTTCGTGGGGATATTTACTTGGTTTTATTGAAGGGTTTTTTTGGTTAAAAGTGATATGAGGTATTTTAGATAATACATTTGTTCTATGTCGCTTATTTTTAATATTACCTACCTGTTTTAAAAAACTATAATATAATTTATTAGACTGACCTGTGTCCAAAGAAACAAGCGCTGCGTAGTCGTAGTGTTGTACGGCTGGCTGTCCCCGTTAATTGTATATTCAGTTTTAACTTTATTGCTATCAGTGCTTAACTGTTTTACAAACGGCACAGAATTACGGAGATTTTCTTCCTTAGCACTTTTGATTTCCATTTCCATTTTGTACTTAAATTCGTTTCCTAAGCTGATCTGGCGCAATTGTTGAAAATGACGACGTGTTTTCTCAAACGAATCTTGTTCGTCTTCACTACTGCTCTCCGTCGAAACGTTTTCTGGGATTGCTGCGTAGTTAGGCGCGAGAGTTCCCTGGGAACCACACGAAGTTGCTAATGACGTACAGGTAGTGGATGCGGATAATGTGGGTCGTGAGGGCACCCTGGCGTATTTTTGTCCTCTCGCTCGATAAAGGCGTTCTTCGTCGCCTTGCCCGCGACGTGTTTGTTCGCTTCCACCCTGATGACAAGCAAATGTACTTTTAAGCAATACTTTAGAAATAAATAGAGTAAAATTTCTGTATTATATAGTATTTACCCTCAACTGTAGAGCCCTAAAATATTTGATTTGTCTTGCGTACTGAACAGCCAATACTGATGTTAATATCCGCAAACATACCCCATTTATTGTATTCACTATCATATGTGCGCAAGTCAACTATATGAAGATAAGAATTATGAACCGAGTCTGAGGTCAGACTAAAGAAAACATTGCTTTATTGACCGTCCGTATTATCAAAGCGTGTACAAGATAACCTAATGGTACATAAAGCGTCCACCCTGACCTGATCACCACGTCAATTCCTGGCTCAGACATCACACAGAATTAAGAACTTTTTATTATTCCTTTGTACTGAAACTCTGGTATAGATACTTTACAGAACGAGCTGTCCGCGAATAATGAACTAGTGGCGGGTCATTGTTTACATATATCAATTATTGATATCATCAGACAGACGGCTGTGGACTATAATGATGTTTATGAAACAAAATATAAACTCTTTTATAAATTCAAACCATACTTGTTAAAGGTTTCCTAATGGTTTACTTTTTAATCACATGAGGATCCTATTGATGGGTACTAAAAGTTGAAAAAATTACCTTAGTACCATTGTTAAACGTGTTATAATCCGAGATACATTGATAAAATTCTTCAAATTTATCATACATTTTACTGTTAATTTCGTTGGAAATGTATATTAAAAATATAAACATATATAGAAATGTAAAATTGACAATTACTTTCTGTCATTAGACAATGAGAGCCGATTACGTATTACTGCAAAGGTTATTATGTAATTTTTTTGTATTTGCTTATTGGGAACCACGACTACTTTCCGATTAGCGGTGGCCACTGCCGCTTTTAATAGATATCCGGGCTTCTACGGAACTCCATCACATTTTTACATAATACTTAACGACTATATTTCTATCATGATTTCAGTTAATCTACTTATAAAAGTATAAATTATGTTTCATACTACTTTACTCAATTAAAAAAAAGTAATATATCTTGTTTTGTAACGTCGTATCTTTTTTTTTCAAAATTGTTTTAATTATTGAGATTATCAATATTATTTACGTCGCCAATATTATTGATTGTAGTTTATTTTGTTTCTTTCGAATTAGTATTTAGTTTAACAATAAAATTTTAATTTATTATAACTATTAGACATGTTTTAAAAATGCTAAAATACTTGATACTTAACACGCTTAGCAACCGTTCTATACTTAGTCGAGTCGAAAATGTTGTGCTTATTCCCTTCATTTCAAAGGAATGTAATTTGATTATTTATATTTTAATTTTCATACGTTAGCCTTGTACATTATTATTAATAAAATGTATTCAGGGGTACAGTATATTGATAGCCAAAAGCAGACTAATAGGCTAGCAGACGTATAGTTATTAACTTATAAAATCACGAGATTCCAGAGTTTATAACATTAGCCTATTAGAAGGCAGACTTAAAACAACTTTGATAACACGGACTCAAAGATAATTTTTCAAATCAACTCCTTAAGGGATATGTTTGCATTTCCTAAAAATTTAATTTAAAGAAGATTAGTGATGTGTCATGTATGAGAAGAATCCACAATTGTATAAATTATTATATGTATAATATTTTGTATGAGACGGTCTATCAAAACGGTTTTTAATCATTCGGCAATTTTATAAACATGAAAGAACAAAAGTAGAAGCATTAGGTAATTTTATTTTAATTTACGTTACAATTTTTATTATGTAATATTTTCAATCCTTTTGGATAAGTAAATGAAAAAAAATCATCGACTGTAAAATAAACACAGTGGTTATTTGTTTGAGCTTAATGCCATCTATTAGTAAACAATACAGTTACAGCTACATTGATGAGTATTACTTTATGTTGTATAGCTTACGGCTCTGCCGCTAGATGGCAATACTAGCGCGAATAAGTAATTTCATTGAAGTAATTAAATTTATAAAAAATCAATAAAATATTAAAAGAATTTTTCTTAGAAATATTTGAATCAAGATCATTCCAAAATTCTTATAGCGATTTATTCATCTCCAGTTTTATGTACAAAATTATTAGTGTTACATGTTTAAGTTTGAATAAATTTAGAAAATTTATAAATAAATGTAAAATGAAAGTAAAATTATAACTGCTTAAGAACTGTTTTAAAGTTGCCGACCTTGCGAGGACATCGTATTTTGAACCATAAAGTAGTATTTTTAATAGACAAATCTGTTATGTTACTATCTGAAATAATGTGGTCAAAGGATTGGAATTGTGGTTGCCAAGCAACATAGCATCGACCGCTCATTACGCCAGTCGCCTTGCGCAGCGTGCCACTCTCCTTCCAGAGTTTTCTTAACCGAAATATATGGACTTTTGTGAAGATAATTTACATATTTCATATCTCGACGTATTATTAGGATCGTATCGATTTTCTGTTTTATAGTGCAGTAGCATGTAAAAAGATAAAAACATTTAAAATACAATATTGTTATATATATTTTGCAAACTTACCATTTCAGTGGAGAGCTGCTTCAGATATCCCATGATTTTCCCCACTGCATTGGGGTTGTTCTTATTAAAGCTCATCTTGACCACTTTATAAAGTTAAGTTCAATTCTTATAAGACGTCAAGGAACGTCAAAGTGATAATGTCTATAAAAAACAACACTTGGAACAACAGTTTTTATTCTTAAATAATCGGGTTTTATTTGATCCAGATTAGCAAAAATCACAAATTAAATAATACACATCATTCGCACTTCGAGGATGTGTAACTTTAGCCAAACTGCGGCCGGAAGGCGAACGTGCACTACGGTCGCGACTTGACACAGTTTTATTCACCGCTGAACTGTGAATAATAAAACTAGCTCGTTATAATAAATACAATGAATTATTTTTTCCGCGGCGCTGTTCTACAAGAGGCACAACATTCAAGTATTTTTCAGGCCTGCTCAACACACGAAAATGTTGGCAGCGCGTATGTGTTTCCTTAGAGCTCAAGTTATCTATTGAAACTTGCAGATGGCAGCGCAGTGTTTTATAGGAAGGTTGGCAGTCGCCGGCGTCAACGCTCCGCCCTCTCTCCCCGCGCTTTCCCCTGGCGTGAACGCACGAACGTACATTAATGCTGTGCCTGTGTGCATAACACCGTGTCGATAAACGTACACTAAAATGTTCCGTCTGAACGTACATCTGAATTGAATATTTGCATAATATACATACTAGAATTGAATTTTGTCTATAGTCTGATAACAAATGCGGCGGTTTCTTTGCTAAATATTTGTTTTAAATTAAGAATCAAGAAATAGACGTCACTTATGGCCAAATTTTTTATATTCTAGTTCTAACTGACTCAGGAAAAATTTGACACATTTGGTTTTTAAATTATATTCATAATCCAGGTACTAATTAAAATGTTGCTGAAAAATAGGTTATTTTATAATCGGCACCAAAATATTCATCCTTCAATAACTAACAAATAAAAATGTAATTCCATTTTCCTCTTATACTGAAACGATAATAAGAATGGAGTAACGAAAATATTATTTAAACTAACGTGCATTTTTAAAAAGTTTATCTACATAACTTCTATATAGGTAATTATTTTATTTTTTGATAATAAATGTAATTAATGTGTGCTATTTATATATAATTTAGCGTTTTTAATTATTCGTCTATCTTTTTTTAGATTATTAATACTTATTGTGCCAAGCAAATGGATTGCAGATAAAATGTATTATATTTATTTGCTTCATCTTAACAGAAATATTCCGTATAGACTTTTTCTTGTACTGAATGGGACTGACATACAACATAAAAAGCCTATTAAATTTTATATTTAAAACATTTTTTTATTGCTGTAAAAGCCACCAATATAATTTTCTATACATCTTTCTCAAAATACTTTTGTTATTTAATTTTATAAATGCGCTTGGTGTTAGTTTTAAATTGTTGTTGACTAAGATAGGATAGTACTAATTACAAGCAAAATAAAATTGGGGCTTTAATTTTTCTGGTAATTTTTATGTACTTTTGGTACGTATAGAATAGATTATATTTAATTGAAATAATTGGTGATCGTTATTGATTGTAACAGAAAGAAACCCATGATTAATTTTTTTAACAAGTAGTACAAGACATTTAACTCTTGACTTTACTATCACATACGAAACTCTCATAATAGTTTACGATTGTCCTTGGTGACATCATTTATGTCCTATATTACAAGTTACCACAATGTTATATTATTTAATGGAGACAATATAGGAGACTAAGTACTTAGGTTTTACTTTATCATTAGCCACTGTGTACTATATGTTAAAGGTTCGAGTGGATTTTGGGTTTAATTTTAAAGATAATAGTACGTGTACGTCATTACGTTTAGCGTTTTGTATTACGATAAACTGAAATGTAGGCGGAGTGCATACGTCACTGCGCGTGGCCCGCGAAGTGCGCGGCGTCGGACGCCTCGTTAAATGTATTGTGGTACGCTTTTCGTTTAAGTCCGATCTCGTTGCCTCGAACAGTCTCGACCATAAAGCGAGGCACTGTAATTATCTTTATGACTCGACATTTGTTGTTATTCGCGTAAGTTTCATATTTTTATTTTATTTCTATCATTCTAGCGATTGTATTTTACAGTAGATTGATTGTATGATTACGATACTTTATTTGAATATTTATAGGATCTCTTATAAATAGCCGAAAGGAAAGTGTGTGTAATTCCATTTTCCTCTTCTTTATTCATTTACATGTTGTTTTGCAATTGTAGAACATGTATCACTTTTTACGTATACTTCACATAAAGAATAATTATATTTAAAATTAACCTATATCTTATTCTTCTTAATATTTGTGTATCACATTATAATACAGTGCAATGCTTCGATCTAAGGTTGTCATAATTTTTATTAAAGTAACAGATGCGTGCTTCAAATCACGTGCGCAGGAAAGGACATACTGTTAGCATTCATTAGGTACGTGACTATGCCGACTGCACAAAACCCCAAATCCGAATATGTGTGCTCCCCGCCCCCAGAATAACGCACACAAGCATACATGACCGAGCTTTTGCATCGAAGACACACGTCATAGATTAACATCAGAAAAACTTGGTTGTGTATATATTCGTTGGATATGTCATGCTATATATATATATATATATGTGTGTGAACACTTGCGATTTTCATATTTTCTTGAATAGAATTCATTTTATTACAATTTTTTAAGATATCTTATTACTGCAACGTGTACGAAAGGTTATTATGTATCGTAATAGTTATATAATATATATGTATTGTATAGTTTAATTTATAATTTTTCGTTGTATTATTAGTACAGATATTAATACATATTTTGGCGAAGTACATAATATTACTCTTACTATATAGTTTCTTACCATGGCCAAAATAAGCGCAGGGAAGCAATGTGCATATACGCACGCACACATTCATAGGTGCGTAATGATTTCAAAAAGTCAGTGGAATATTACAAGCAGCACAAAGTAGTTACCGCGTTTCTCGAATGTTCTTGAATGGCGTTTATGTACGACCACATGGCGCTAACCGTCACCGGTACAAGAAGAAAGTCCGCTTGACTGTAAGATGTTTATAGTCATTAGTTTCGACTCCGATTATTTAATTCTTTTAATGTTATAAATATACTTTTATAAAGTATAAATACTTAATTTATAAGAAAAATGGAAAACTTAATAATTTAATAAGTGTGTAATGATTTTAACAGTTAGCAATGTAATGAAATTCATAATTTATTCAAACACACACATTAAACCGCTTTACCTCAAACATTAACTTTTTGATTCTGTTTTCGCGCGAGTTCCTTCCAAAGACAATTACGGGCCACATTTTGTTGTTAATTGTGAAAAAATGCAATTACTTTCATTCTTTGGTGTATTTCCTTTATGATGAGATAAAGTTAATTTGTAATCATAGAGATGCGTGTCACGCGTCTCGCCTCATTGGGAGTGCTTTATCTTATCAAAGTATTTAGATAAAGTTGTGATTAAAATTCATAAAAAAATTCCGCTACGGGAGGAGGTAGGTACAGGTTACATCACTTCTATTTAGTGGTTATTAAATTATTCTATACAGAAATAATTGCTTTGTATTAAAAATATTGAAATTAATATTTATACCTTTATTTCCACACGTGACATCAAAATAAATTATAAAAGGTATATTAAATTGTACTTACTTTTCTTCCTATATAAGTAAATGTAATATTTATATAAAGAAAAGATAACGAATAATATATACTTACCTAATGTCAGTTACCTTTTGACAAATAGAATGATAACTCGCATAAAATGAAATAACCATCATGAATCTACAAAAGTCAATTGACGTAACTCCTCTAAAACCGTTTTGCACCTGTGGCAATATTGTGGAACTCTATGGGTGACGTATAATGATGAGGTAGGATAATTTTAGCAGTGACTTAATTTTATTGGCGAAGTTGATGTACGATGATTTGAAGATTTTTATAACAAACAAAAAAAACTAGACAAGTATCTTTATTTACTCATTGATCCGATATTGATTTTTCCCATTAAAAATAAAAATAAAACAATTTTAACCTTTAAGTTAGGAAATGTGGAAAAATAGTAAAAATAATTTTTCACATGTTAATAATTTCTGTTAAAATTACTGTTTTTTTTATTGAGAGTTCTTTTTCACTTTGTTACTAAGTACTAAGTAGTATTACAAACGCATACAAAAATTGGCTTCAATATTATATCATTTTTGCAAACAAACAGAAAACCTATACCTATTTTACTATTACGTAATTATCAACAAGCAAGGCTTAAGATGTAAACAATCAGTCAAGGACAATTAATTATAGTTTACCGCAATGATATTTGATACATAGACTTAAACCAACTATTGACGTAAATTCAATTAATACAATGTATATTCGTGTATGTACAATATTATCGTCGCTTTACTTCTCGAAATCTTAGAAAGACGTTCTATTCACACTACGTCACGTCACAGATATCTTAAAAATGACTCACCACTGCTGCTTCATATAGCAAATTAGGTGGGGTACTTACTCTATCAAAACTGCGCTTTTATCTGCATGAATCGCCGGCTGCTTCTTTATATATCTAAAAAAATTGTGTTACAATTTGAAAAATAATGTTAAGTATGATATAAATTAATACACGTTATCTTTAGAACATTCTATATATACAGGCTTGAGAGGTGGCCCTATACGCCAATCGATGTTCATTTGCAGTTCTCAGTTATTGTTATTTTATTTACCGATTTACAATCATTGAAGTTTCACGAATTTCAAGAACTTTCTATCCGTTCTATATGATGTATAATTTTCGTTCATTTATTTACAATATTATGTTTGAAGTTATTCAGCACTTTTTTTGCCCAATCAAATAATTCCCTAGACAATCTATGGATGATATATATTGTCCAAAGCTGTGTGGCATTAAAAAACACGTAAATACCTATCATATTCGTGAACTTTTCTTCAGTAGGTAATCGTTCATGCAGATATACTTTTTCATTAAAGTGAAATATATTGTAATTAAAACTAAAATTTTCAAACTTTAAACCAAAACTATCACAAGGAACATGTATGCCAAATGCACTAAATACTGTTAGCAAATGCCATTTAGCACATTTGTCAATCTAAATAAATTGTTCCCAGTTCGTTGAAGTTAATGTCATATATGATGAAATCGGTAAAATAGTAAATATTATTAATTTTTACAAGTGCGAAGTGAAATTATGGTTCATTCTTATTTCATTTCATTATTATTTATTATAAATAATTGTAATTAATTTTTTGTCTGTAATAACTTAAATTTTAATAAATTTTTATGTAGAAATAAAAATAAAAAAACCTATAATAAAAATAAAATTAGAAATTTGTGCAGTTTGTCCTTACTCTTCTTATTAGAGATAATTTAAAAATTATGACATTAATGGATTTATGGTTATTTTATCGTGTGAATAAAATATCTCAAACATAAAGAGAAGAACGAATCATAAATTCTTCCTTTGTATTCTCTGCAACGTCAATGATGTTTATGTACTGGACACAGTTTCTAAAATTTAGTGATTAAGTACTCTTAATATAAAACCAAAAAATAATACGCTAATGTACAACTGTACAAAAAAAAAATAAGAATTAATTCTGGACTTGTAAACTAGATGGTGAGATGGAACGAATGGCAACGGCCGTCCTTGTCTGTGGCGCTGTTGCGTAAACACGAAGGTCATGCAAGCCAAGCCCCCAACATTAACACGTCTGCACCTTACTATTCCACTTGAATAATAATTTCTTTATCTTCGAATATGTAAAGTATTAGGGGGACCGGAATGTAATGTCGTTTTTTAGGTTAAATTGAAATAGAAAAATCTGTAATATCTTTTAATATTTTTCGATTATATAATCTCCCTTATTTTTGACAACAATTTGCCATATAGAGCGCAAATTTTCAACGCCGGATTGGTCAAAATTAATTGGCTTTTGCGAAAAATAGTCGGATATGGCATTTTTAATATTGTTCGAATTTTCAATTTTTTTTTTTACTTAAAAAGTGCTGCAACGATCGAAATAATGTAACAGATGCTACGATGTCAGGTGAGAATGGTGGGTGAGGTAGAACCTTCCACCCCAATTCATTGATTTTTTGCAACGTCCTTCATGCACATTGCGGTCTGGCATTATGGTGTAACAGAAAAACGCCTTTCCTGTTTACAATCGCAGGACATTTTTCAATTAAGGCTTGATTTACTCGATCCAATTCTTTGGTGTAAAGATCTTCAGTCACAGTTTGTCCCGGAGCACTTCAAAATGCATTATTCCGCGTATACTCCACCAAACACACAACAGTGCCGTTTAGGATGTAAACCCCGCTTATGAGTACTTCGTGGTATTTCATTTTGAGAAAGCCACTGCCTTTTGAGTGCAGGATTATCGTACAGGACACATTTCTCATCACCAGTAATTAAACGATCAAAAAATGGGTCGCAATATTGGCGTTGCAGCAATAAGTTGCACGTAATGGATCGGTTGGCTTTGTTGTGTTCCGACAAATTATGTGGAACCCAAACACCTGATCTGGTAACTTTGACGATCTTTCTGTATGGTGTTCGATGTTTCTGTATGGTCGAACAAGGTTGGTTAAGACTGTAGGACAATTCTTCTATTGTGTGACATGGATTTGCCTCCACTACTGCCCTTAATACGTCGTTGTCTAAAGTTGTTGGCCTTCCTGATCGACGAGCATCAGAAAGATTTCCGGATCTGAATTTGGAAAACCCTGTCTGGCATTTGCGAACATCTAAGACATTAGGATAAACATCGCAAATGTTTTTGGTAGAAACTACTGCTGTGCTA
Source organism: Pharmacophagus antenor (assembly GCA_018245475.1). NCBI lineage: Eukaryota > Metazoa > Arthropoda > Insecta > Lepidoptera > Papilionidae > Pharmacophagus > Pharmacophagus antenor. Next base: position 38,022 of record DWQX01000210.1, on the reverse strand, counting down.
CCCTTTTTAAATTCAAAAAGCATACAATGTCTGACATGCACCTCTTCTGGTTTCTGGGTCGCCATTTTACATTAAATTGTAATAAAAAATTTAAAATTAATTTTTTTGTAAGTAAACAAGTCAATATAACCTAACAATTTCTTTGACACGACTTTGAAGCATATAGAAACTGACATATAAGAATTCAATGCTACCAACGGCTATAACGATCTTACTTTCCGGTCCCCCTAATATTTACTTTCTTTTATTCTCTCTTAGCTTTTTTTATATTTCTCCTATTCTCTGCTACAAACTTCATTTAGAAATTTAGTTTTTATTTATTATCCAAATATGTGGCAGAACGCAAAATGTTATAAACATGTAATATCTTAGTTGTTTAAATGTAATAGTAAAATATTATAATAAAAATAGCTTTTGATATTATAATAAATAAATAGTATTGCGATTGTACACTCTTTTAATAAGTCATATCGATAGAAACACAAACATAGGCAATTTGCCTTTTCTGAATAGATTATTATCTACTCAAAAAATATTAAGAAACAATTTATTAATAACTAAAATTTGGCTGTCTAAAAGTACCAACGCCACGTTAAAGAAAAAAAACACATGAAGGATAAAATTACATACACGCATTTTTTATGGTTTTTGAATATTTTTTTATTCTAAAATAGCTTTTTTACAAAAATATATTCAAAAGGTGCCCTGTTTTCTGTGCGGAAGTCTGGACTAAGTGTTAGTTATATTAAAAATACACTTGATGGTTGTCCTCAGTGCATTACGAGGGACCCCGGGATCTACGAAACGCACAGGTGCAAGCTTGAAAATAAGACAATTCCAATTCGTCAAATACACATCAGTGAGAAGTTCCGATTACCCAATTTTTTTTTATGAAAAACAAACTAAGTCAACGTTTTAAACTATTTAAAGCATTGAGCGGATGTTTTAGGAGATAGAATTTAATTAAAAGAGGGAGAAAATTACATTTTTTGTGATAAAACATTACACTATGATAGCGTTTATCCATATGGAAAAGTTATAGTTATATTTTTGTGCAAATATATATTTTCAAAAACAAAAGAAAATTAAGATGAATTGTCGAATGTTTAATCGAAATTTGTTGGAAGAAATAAAGTTGAAGACTGCAGAAAAAACGTCGCGAAATATAGGTCTCATAATTCTGTAAGACTTTTCCACACAAAAATTAATCGACTTTAAAAAGAACTAAAAATCCCATAGAAATATAAGCTTAAACAGAAATTACCACATGCATAATCGATCATTCCTGTTATCGTTCTCTTGAAATTTATTTTATTTTAATATGATGGGACTATCTGAGGAACTTCTATAAACGCGAACCTACGTTAGTCGAGTTGTGTGGCTAAAAAAAGATGTCCAACGAGGGTGCATCGGACGACTGATTCTATTTGTGGTACATTCTTCGAGCTATTTTAAGACTATCACATCGTGTTTTCCTCTCCCTTTATCGATTTATTAACGTTTAAACGTCATATGTATGTGGCACATATTTTCTGCCTGGAAGATAGAAACAGCAGCGTCATAAAGTGGCGACGAAAGGCTCATTCATACAGTGTGCGAAAAGTCTTCCGTAGTTTTGCAACTACGCGTCACCTTCGCTATTATAACGAGTTTATGTATCATCGAATTTCCTAAAAGTGTTTTTTTTTTCTTAAAAATTTATTTATACTTGATGAAAATCAGTTAAATCTCAAATTTACTTCTTAAACAACAATGTATGCCCATTACTCTTTTTCACATGTTAAGGAATAAGTAAACTACATTTACCATATCCATGGAGTTAACGTCAGGAATAGATTGATTTTATAAGAAAAATATGTATAAAAAATAAAAAGCGAAAGATAGCATATTTTACGAGGCTGAAAAATGTAATGGTATAATATGTATGGGATTATGTATGCAATCAATTGTTCCAATCACCTCCATCCTATTCGATAAGCACATTAAACAGCAGCGGTAAACTGACAGTTATTTTCGATAATATAATGTAAACGAAAGTCAGGGTGAAATATTAGCAGAATCATATTCAGAATTAAATATACAATAAGTTAAATATTACAAAATTACTTCTAACTTGACGGGTTGGTTCATCTCTGTCTAGACATGTTTGAAAAGTAAAAATCATTATTAACGAAACATTTGTAAGTTTAATGTTTCGTTAAATGATATTCTGTCTAGATATTAAACTGAAATTCATGTTTAATTTCTACAAATGTTTTCTCCAACATTTGACTATCATCGTAATCGATGAAACTGCTCAATTCCTTACTCAACGTCTAAATCTACCCGGTGTACTGAAACAGTGATATGAATGTGGTCATACAAGATAGAAAGAGACGGTTATACGTCTATCTGTTTCGATTAACGAATGCGCCAAGGTTTTGATGGAAAAGTACTGGAAGAAAAGTACACGAACCAACGGTCTACTGGTAGGAAAGTTGTTGCAAACATTTTTTGTATGGGTTTGATTTTGAAATTTTTGATCGAAATTAATTATAAACTCTAAATTTATTTATAAATGTGTATGATGAACATTCTTGTTAGTACGATAAATATATAATTTTTAGAAACTAACATACTTTCATAAATATTTTGCCTAATTATATGTCTGTGGTACTAGTTCATTGAATTGTTTCGGAAATTATTTCGTACCATGAACTCCAAATAATCGTTAACATATTTATGATTTTATGAAGATTTTCCACATAGCCAATACAGGCATGGAGTTGTACTACAAATATATTTTCAGAAAGATTGAGTACCACTTACGAACTTGAATAACCAACGGAATACAAACGTAAAACGGCTACACTCAATGTTTTGTAATGTCAACACGACACACATCTTTGCACTGTTCATGTGTGAAAGTGTAAACCGAAGCGCTTCCAATACTTGATTTACTTGCTTATACTTATTATGGTCATGAACGTTCCATATTCCTAACTTTATTTCTGTTTTCTGAAATTATAGTTTTGACGTGTGTGGTGTGACCCTATATTATTATCAAAAGAAAACTTAGGTTATAAGTGATTATTTGACGTTGAATTCTGATAAGTCTATAAAACTTATCACGAGTTTTATAAGATTCAGAATTTTAATCTCCAAATTTATAGTATCCTTGTTTCATAATTGCACAATTTGATAATTCTATAATATATAACTTTTACGCCGTCCTGTACTGTAATCAGGAGATTTTATCTATACATTTAAATAAATTGTAGTGTATGTTTGTAACATTAATATATATTTGTAACATATAATATATATAATAATTCCAATAAGGCAATTTGATATAATTCCTCATCTCCAAAACAGTTAGATCGATTCTGATAGAAATTCGAATCGACGATAGCTGTTGATATAAAGTTAAAATCGCCCCCCCCCCGCCTCCCCTGCTCCCGAAGAGTCTCCTCCACCTTGCCGTGGTGGGGGTGCTCAGTAGCTGTGTTGTCAAACACAGTGAAGCCAAGAGAGACTGGGCTGGAGATACGTTAAAAACTCCAGAGAGTGGTATATGAGCGTTCCCCTCAGTACCGAGCTAGGGACGAGTAAGACAGCATGTCCGAAAGGGCTTAGTACCGAACAGCGGCTAGCGGTGATAAAGTAAGTATCAATCCGGCAGGCGTAGCGCAAACCTGAGAGGGAGGAACTATGGGAGACAGAAAAAATCGTAGATTACTCCAGGTGGGTGTATCGGTTTCGGCCGGAAAATCCCACCCCAAGCCTAACAGCTTGGGCATCTACCCCACACGTCCGGACAGTGGACGTGCGTATTCTGGGTAGGGCAGAAACTGTCGCCCGCCGACTTCGTCGGCACGCATCACGCGGGCTAGCTCCCGGCGCACAGCTGGAGCGGCGCCCGCCAAACCTAAGGGCTGCAACCCCGATCACGTAAAGCAGGAGGTACTCAAGAAGGACGAGGTAACAGTGGGTCGGGCTGCTCCACCATGGAAAGGGTGGCGTCGGCGGCGAGGTCCTTTACTCCCCGTCGCAAATGCCCAAACTAAAGTGACTCGCCGGTGCAGTTGTCAGTGTCGTCAGATAGTGATTCACTATCCGGCAGAGAGCACAGTGGGCCTCTTAACAGGCCCAATAGTAAGAGAGGCAGAGGTCGCCCGCTAACTACTGGCGAGTACGTTGAACTGGCCAGGGCTAAAGAGGCGTTCCTCAAGTCCAAACGAGAGGAGTTGAACCTGGTCAGCCAGGCGGAACTGGCAAAGATGGTGGATGCGCGAAATGGATGCGCAACGGCATGCTCTGGCATTCCTGCCAACAGATGAGCTGCAGAACGAGGTTTGCCGTAGTGATGAGATTATATGTCGCGTTGCGGTCAAATCCAAAAACCTCAAGGGCACCTTTGTCCGTGCCCTCAAGACGGCCTCTAAAAATATCCACAGGGTCGTGACGGTGTTACATACCCGCACGACCTCCGAGGAGACAGAGGCCCTTAAGGCGGAGAACGCGCACTTGAGGAAGGAGCTGGACGGGCTCCGGGAGGAGCTAGTCCGGCTGCGGGCCGATGTGGAGAGAGATCGGGCGGTTCGCTCGATGCCTCCTCCTCCGGTAGACCGCAGCGAGGAGTTTCGGTAGTCAATCATGTATAACGATATGCGAAACTTTCGGGCATCAAGGACAGGCTCCTGCCTGTGCTGCGGCTCCGCCCGCCTCTACGGGCGGACAAGACCAAAGCCGCACCTGTTGCCCCTACCGCCGCACCCAAGAAGGGTACTCATAAGACGGCCAAAGGTAAGGGCAAAGGAAAGACGACTGCCGCGGGCAAGGCTACGCCAGCGCCGAAACCGCTGCCACCACCTCCCGAGTCCATGGAGACTCCATGGACCACGGTGGTTAAGCGGGGCAAAGGCAAAGCCAAACCCGCCAAGAAGATGTCTCCAGCTGGTCAGTCGCAACAGTCGGCCTCAGCAAAGAGGAGACAACGTAAGAGGACCAAGCTCGTGCCGCCCAGGACAGCAGGCGTGGTTATGACGGTGCCGAACGAGGCAGCCGGGTGAGGTTTTTCCTACGAAAAATGTTGACGGTGGCGAGAGTCAATATGAACCTCAGCGAGCTGGGGATTGCGCGGCTCGGGTTCCGCCGAGCTATCACCGAGGCCCGAAGGTTGGTCGGCTTGCTGCGAGACTGCATGAGGCCTTGCCGAGCGAAGTTCGCGTGGCAACGCCGACCAAGTCCGTCGCGATGCGGGTCTCCGGATTGGATGACGGCGGAAAAGGAGGACGTGGCGACCGCAATCGTGAGGTCCACCGGCTACTCAATGGGCCACGTGAAGGTCGGTGACATCCGGCGCGAAGTTTGGCGTGGGGTCTGCTCTCGTGCAGTGCCCCATAGCTGCTGCAAAGCAGCTTACCGATAGCAACGCTAGACTACTCGTCGGGTTGAGCTCGACTAACGTGAAGTTGGAGCCTAAGCCCTTGCGGTGTTATCGCTGCTTGGAGCTCGGGCATACGGGGTCGCAATGCCAGGCGCCAGTGGAGCGAGCCAATGTCTGTCTTAGGTGCGGAAAACCAGGGCACAAGTCCACGACGTGCACAAACACGCCGCACTGTCCCGCGTGCGCGGAGGCAGGCACACCCGCTGACTACCATATCGGCAGCAAAAAATGTGCGCCACCAAAGAAGGGTAAGAGGTCGACTGGTAGGACCACAGCCCCTCAGGCGCCGTGCGCTGAGACTGAAGCCGGGCCATCCGTGGACACGGCCTAATGTGAGACGGCAGGGGGGGTCCATAGTGGATTTATTATTCGCTAGCCCAGCTGTCGCACTGTGTCTATGAATGGTGAGTCGCGGAGGAGGCAGGCGTACACCTGTCTTCTCCCACCCTGTCAACCTAGCCTTAGGGCGGCGGATGGGGTTCCGTCCGCCCGACATGGGTCGAGGGCGAAGTGTGTCTTGCTCCGAACACTTCGCCTTCCGGAGAGCGGATGGGCTAAATTAGCCCTCCCGCCCAACGTGAGCTCGTACGAGTAAGCGCCGACAGGGCTGCGGAAGAATGCATTCGCGTGCCCGCAGCCCCGTCAATCGGAGATCGCGAGAGACGGAATACCTTGAGGTTTTAGTGGGTATACCGGGACCTTCACTTCCGGGGAGACCCACAAAACCGCCCTGAACCTCCTCTGGTCTGGCGATATGCGTAACGCATTTCCTCACCTAAAAAAAAAGGTTTAAATCAGCCACCATCAATTTTCGAAAATAATAAGGGAATAAATTTGCACAAGAAAATGAAAACACATAAAATTACTTACCAATGATAAAAAAGTTTCATTTTCATCAATGATAAGTAACCATTTGTGAAAAATACTTTAGGTTCGCAAATAGACATCTATCTGTGAACTTGGACTATCTGAGTTTTACCTTTTTAGTTGATCAATCACCAAATTTATTTTGAAATTAACAATATCGCAAAATAAATATTCTTATATCGTTAGGGTTGTCCAAAAATGTGTGTTAAATGTTTTATTCTTGTTATCAATAAACAAGTCTTTAAAAAACAAGTTGCATGTCGACTAATTAACATGATTGGCTAGATTTTTCCGCAATATTAATAACTCGTTACTGCATGTTCATTAAGACAACGAATAAATAATAATTGTTCTTTAATTTATGACTAACTTTAAATTTAATGATGAATGAATTTTACTAAATATATAGTACTGGTACACGGACTGGACAGTTGGAAATTCCAAATTATTTTGTCAATGTGCGATTGTTTTTTGATACTTTGATATTTGTTCAATATAAAGACTTGTTAGCATTTCGTTAATTAGCATATTTTATATCGACCAATTAACAATATTATTCCTATTTCCATAATATACTATATGATGGTCCAATTGCTGATAACACAAACGGCGCACTATCTAATCGACCTCCCATTGTAAAAACTAGTAAGTTTAACCCTTTGCACTCCGAACTCTTGTGGACGTTGACTGCTAGTGCTCTTTCGCATTAAAAACGTTCAGGCATTATTGAGCTAAAAATATTAATTCTCTATAACCACTAATATACTTTAATATTGAGTGAGAGAAGATATCGGAATGATATATTACAATCACGATCAGCAATGAGGAATAGTGGAGTGCGAAGTATTAAAAGCACCGAATATTAATTGAATATAGTATTAATAAACTTCACATTTAGATTTTAAATTTTTTGTATTTGATATTTTATTTGTATTAATATCTACTTTCCTAAAAATCAACTCCATACTGTATCCGGATATATTAAGTAAAATATTACACCGTGGAAGAGAATGTAGTATTGATTTAAATTATTAGAGAATGAATGAATAATTTCGTATTCTGCTTAATAACACAAAAAAAATATTACTTATCGTCTAAATATAAGAGTCATACATGTTAAATCTTTCATCAATTAGAATTACAGTACAATATTTTACTACCTGTTTTTATTCAATAAATTTCAACAATGAAAACAAAAACTACACAAATACAAGCTTGATAAATTCAAGTCTTTTAAAATGAAATTGTATTTAAGTGTTTTTCATAAAAGCAACGGCACATGTAACATTGTAACTATTTATCTATGTAATAATCATTATTCTTAAACATTTTTTTTACTTGCTTTAAATACATTGCTTCAGATATGCAGTAACATTATAAAAATCCCAACTCTTGATTTACAAAGAAGAAAATAACGAAAATTTATCTGTGTTTTATTATTAAATTACTATATTTTCATACAGACAAACCTCACATAACGAACATAGTTTGTTCAGGAGTCTTACTCGTTATTGCGAAACAATCTTAACCACATAAATTAATAAAAGAAATGATAGGCGGTCCATGCTGTGAATATATTAAAAATAAACATTTACATAAGCGAAATAAAATTCGAATAATAGAAATACATCTAATGTCTGAACCCAAGTTCGGAAAAATATATGATTCGACTGACTTAACATGCTAGCGTAAAGATTTTTAAGCACAGACTGATGTAGTAATAGCACGGAAAGTCTTATCGCACGAATCGGTGATTTCCCTGGCCACGTCGCTCGTTAAGCGAGCTATTAGTTTACAATTTATTTGTTTGATTAAATAATTATCCGTTACGTCAGGTTCCACTGTATATGATTTACAAGGAATCACTGCTAAGTCCATCTTATTTTTATTGCATTATATTATCAATTTGCATTACGGGTTATTATATTATTAACAAGAACATGTGTTTTCCTTATGAATTTAATTAAGAATATTACATCAATCGACTTCATTTCAGTAATTTACATTTTGTCATACATTATGCGTATCTGAACGATCTTTTTCTTTTATTATTAGTCCTTAAATACATTTGTGTATAAATTAGACCTTAAGAAACGAGTATCCTGTTTATTATTAAATTAATTATGTAAATGTCAAAGCTGTCCATTACGTTTAATTTTAAACCTTTAATTATTTTTTGTAGATACCTATTAAAAAAATTGCAAATTCAATTCTACTATATAGAGTACCTACTCAGCGAATTAGAAACTCATACAGTTTCTAACGTTGGTTGTTTTTTTTTTAATTGTACCATTATGTTTCTTTATATACACAAATAAATATAATTAAAATAGCTAAAAACAAAGCAAAGTTTACTGAGAACTCACAAAGAAGTAGTGTGTCTCAATTATCCTACGAAACGGCTACACCGATTTTAATAAAATTTTCACATGCACATAAAAAATTAAAGCAACTCTAGAACAATTAAATTTTGACACAAAAAGAAATAGAATTTAAATAATTACGAAATACAAATCTATTATTCACAGTTATTGCAATAATAACATTGATATGGACAAAATAAATATACAAAGGCGGTACAACGTCTGCCTGGCTAAAATAGGTATAAATAAACGATCACAACTAACAAACAAAAAGTTCTAAAGTTACAAAAGGAAAAACGAACACATTTGTTAAATTTGCACTCCGCTTTCCACTCTCATGGGACATCGTAATTTTAGCATTCAACTTGGTTCTCATATCACATTAAAGTTTATTATTGATTATGGCAAACTAATGAAATGAATACAGCGCATTGTTGCGCTTAATTCCAAACAATAATAAAAAATAACATGTCTGTAAATGTATGTTTCTGCTAAGAAGTACCGGCGGTAGCCAATCTCCAGAATGGTAAAGAGTGGGATTAATCATTGATGTTAATTATATACTACTCGAAGAGTAAAGGAGTGTGACACCTTGCCTATTGTAACTTTTTTGTTAAATAAAACACTTAAATTTTACAGTAAGCGTATTTAGTCAGAGGGCGCGTCCGCACGTTTATGTACCAGATTGATCTTATATACACCTTCATTTGCTTATTATATCAAACTACCTACTTTTCATTGTTATATATTGAAACGAATACTGACAGTATTGAATTTTTTTTTGTATGTTATTAGAGAAAATAATTAAATAGACCCCTTAGCTGGATTTTCACAAGAAATCGCCGTATCGTAAATCGACGTCCTTATTTAAAAAAGTCGTATATAATAATAATTATTGTAGTTATTAAAATATTCATATCTACATTATGTTCACCATGGGCACGGATCGACGAACGTTCCTTCCGCATTTCCTTTACCAAACTGTGTAACTTCAATTTTAGCTACATTTAATTTAAACCGATATATTTTATTTGTTTCTATTTCCTGTTTACCATGCTGATTAAAAATATGTTTTCGCGTTAAATTTAATTTACAATGTAGTTTAGTTAACGTCTTATTTTACCATTGTTAAACATATTAAATTCAAAATAATCTGTCGTCAATAAAGATAAGCATATACAAAACTAGACAGAATAACAACCAAACCATCTAAAAGGAATGAAGTAAAAGTTAAAGAAGTGTGAAAGTAATTAAATGTAAGTACTACTATAGTAGTATAAAAAATTAGTTTAGATAAATATATCGAGGACTTAACAAACAACCGTCGATGTCACATGAATATTCATAGCTGTAAATTTTTGCTATCAACGCACTTGTGAGTTCTTTTACAGATGAGGTTACCTAGAAAGTGTCAAATGCGATTATTCTACATTTTATATCCCGTACAATCATTGTTTCTGACATTAATAAAGTGTAAATTGAAAATTAACTATTCAAAAAGGTATCCTATATGACACTAAATAACAAGCGAGCGATTGTCGCGGTTTGTCATATTTAGATGAATTCATGTTTTTAAGTCACATGTTCTGTAGCTCTTGATCACTGGATAAAAACAATTAATATGATAGTTTCATACGGAAAGAATTACAGCAACCAAGTTGGTGACAACTTGTTTATATCAAGAAAACAATTTTGTCTATTTAGCACTGTGTTTGCACGACATTGATGAATAACTTAGTTGCTGACGATTTTGTACCCATATATTTTTTATCCTTTATTACGTGTATCACGGATTGAGAGTACGTTTTAGGGTGAGTTACTGTAAAATGTCTTATTTGCATTGTTAGTTAACCAATATAAAATGTACACTAGAGGCGATATATTTCTAAAAATCAGTTTAACAAAGGTATTAAAATAAGAATTACATTTTATATTAACAAAGTTTAATATATTACTTCAAAGAGATATTTCATAAATGTAAAAAGTCATTTATTTCAGTTTGTTATCCAGATAAAAAAATTCTCACATAAAAAACATTCGCGTAGAGATATTTTTATCACCTAAGCTATGACCTCCGTGGTAAAATATGTAATAGTAATATTCCAAATGATTATTCTAGATACATTCGATGTGCCAATACTGAATACAATTCAATTCAACTCACGTCATTTTTCGTATTGAAGTGGAAAATTTACCAGAGAGTATATAATCGTATATTTCTACGTGACTTTCATGGTATCTATTGATTATTTTATCTACTAATGCAACCTCTTACATTATATTAACATAGTAATAAGCGACCCGCTCCATTGCTATTAAGGTATTCATTATTTTATTCTACGTAAGAGACTACCGTGACGTTCACCTGGAGGAAAATGATACGCCTGGCCATAAAAATGACCTGGAGCTGGTAATTATGTTTACACATCATCACATTGCGCTTATCGCCTTGAGAAGTGAGGTGTGATCTCGTACTCCTAGTGATTTCATTTGAATGAAAATGTTTTTAATACAATGGTTGCAAACGCCTCCAACACCGGGTTGTCGCCGACCTTTAAGAAACCTTTTCACGCCTTTTTTGAAGAACTCCATACTGTAACTCCTATGAAAAACTTCAGGAGACTGCTAAGATATAACATGCTTAATGAATTATTAATTTTTCCAGATGCCTGTCTAAGATGTCAAGGTGAAAGCAAAAAGGATTCTTATGGTAAGCAAGATTGTGTTGTTGTGTGGGGCGAATGTAATCATAGCTTCCACTTCTGCTGTATGTCACTCTGGGTGAAACAGAACAACCGCTGCCCTCTTTGCCAGCAAGAGTGGTCTATACAACGAATGGGTAAATAAGTTTCATTGAAATTAAATATTATGTTGTACTTCCAAAACTTACGTCATTTTGAAATGTAGTAAAATAATAATAAAATGTAAATCAGGAGCTAATTACTTTCAGTTTCCATCCTCGTCCTTAATAAAGTCTAATAATCATATTTTTAAGGTTAAACTATTCTGTATGATAACTTCAAAATACTGAATGAGCAGGATAAAATTGTAACAAATAAGTTATAGGTTATGAGTATCAAATTTTCCGATTAAAGAGGTTTTTGACCTGTACCTATGGCTTCATGGAAGTCTGCTTTAAGTATTACCATGTATGTAACATATAGCTATTGGTAATTTTCTGTTGTCCACGTACATGACTAATGCAACGCCAATAAATCATGGAAATCTTAAAGACTCATTCATCATGATATATGAGAAACATCTCTTATCATTTTGTTTGTTTTTATGTAATTGAGAGCTTTTGAACTAGCAATTATTGACCACATTAATCATCTGTAAGATGTTGTGTATAGTCTTATTATGACATAAAAAATTAATCATACTTTTGAATGATGTATTTAACAAGAGATTAATAAAAAATTACGAAGTTGCAGTAGAAATATATCAAGATAAATATGGTCAAATTTTCAATTTGCTATCCGTACGAGTTCGATTTTTACGGGACCTATTTTCATGTAAGTATGGGGATACGAAGAAAAGGAAAAATGTTGTGGAGGAACAAAGAATGTGGTGTAAGGAAACCACATTCACATTTTGTAACGACAAAAATAAGTAATGGCTACATGGGTTTTGTATAGACTCAAGTTTGTAAAAATGCTTCTTAGTTGCATCCAAATTTCAATGTAATACTCGTAATAAAATTGGCAAGATTAGAGGCTGTAGAAACAAAATGTTTGTATTTAAAACTAGAATACAAATAGCCTCTATTCAAATTACCATATAACCTTCACGGTTCTAGCAAGACTTCTAGCAAACGCATTTAGTACAATGCATAGTCATTATAGTAAGTTTTTAATTTAGGGTCAAAACATAATTACATTTTGTGTATATTATTATATTTATATAAATATTCGTATACAGGCCCGAAGTCAGTGCACAAAGTTTTTGGTTTTAGTAAATTTATGAACCATCTTCATTTCATGTTTTAACAACCTTGGATAACAGGAACACTGCGACGTTTTATAAAACCTCGAGATCAGGTTTATTTTGGAGCAGACATTCAACTTTAACGTACATATTTCCCGGTTGCAACAGTATTTGCGAAATATTCGGTATGAAATTAAAACTAATTATTTTAGTAAAGAAATTAGGAAGTAAAATTATCGCAAACGTTGTTTAAAAGTCAAATAAAAAAACACAGTCTTAAGATTACATTAATATTATTAAGTAAATTATTTTTAAGGATTACGTTGCTCTAATACCTATGTGTGAACAATTAAAATTCAAACCCATTTCAAAGAATACATACCTCTTAATACTGATGATAACTGAATGAATATAGATGAGGAACATAAAAAATGGATTCCGCTAAAATGTGTTTCTCTTACTTGTTTCACTTTTTGTCTTACTAAAACAAGATATGAAAAAACTGGTTTGAGCATCAATTAATAATATTTTAAAGGTTTTTGATTGTTCTGTGTCCACCTTTAAGGAAAGCTATTATACCCAAATACGTAAATAACCACGAGTGTTTCTTTAAAGTCAATTAATTACTCAAACCTTATGAATATCAGCTGAAATTTTCACAGAAATACTTTAATTGTTTCACATTTTTTTTAACAACCATTATTTTAAAACATTTCCGCACAGTTACAAGAGTAGTTAACAGAAATCGTGCAAAATTTTAATGACACCGCTGCTATAAATATTTTCACTGATGTTTCTTCTGTAAATTTTTTGCAGTAGCTTTTTTATCCTCCTAGTGTAACATTAAAATTTACAAATTTCAAGTACATCAAATATAATTAAATCCCGATCACGTTTTAGTAATGACATTAAAACATTTATCAGAGATAGAGATAAACTATTAGGTATCTCTAATTTGAATATTTGCAAATCTAAATTCAAACCAATCCAAGTGTAATACATAAATCTGATTAAATTTTTCTTTGGAATATAATTCTAAACAATTTACACAAATTGAGTGAATTTATATATAAAGCTTAATATTGGAATATTTTCACAAGACGCAAAATATAAATATTTTACATATATTTATTTGAAAGATTCAATGCATAAAATTTTGTAGAAAAGGCGGACTGAATAATAAATGACATTCACTGTCTAAGTTAGGGTTCACCAGAGATTTTATTAGTATAATTTTCAAAGAATAGAATCTATAAGAACAGAATCTTAAATATTTTATTTTCAAATGGTAGCTTATTGTAATCCTTGTATCGTGGATAATCCGCCAGTGAAAGACGCGTCGAAATTGTTTCAATCGTTTTAGAGATTAGCCATAACATACAGGTAGACAAAGAGACAAAAATGTTTGTTTGTGTTTGTGTATGTTTAACTTTAGAGTTTGTTAAATTTGTCATAATATTTGTTCAATTACGCTAATGTCAAATCCGTCCTAAATATTAAACGATTTGTGCAGCTCGATCTTCAATATTATTGTCATTTCATAGCATTATTTGCCTCGTATTTGTTTGGTTTAAATTTAAATTATAGATTGCCTGCGCAGTGCGTCTATCGTAAGTTCCATTGATCGGTTTCGAGATGCTCTGCACACTGTAGACCATTCTGTATAAGAAAATTGTTGCCTTTTCTGTCCATACTACATTATTCTTTATATATACGAGTAAGGTTCGCTTACGGTTATAATTAGCTTCTCTTCTATCGGACTTAAAGATTTATTTTGAAAGAACCCGAAGCATTAATATCCGGGATTATAAATAATTTCGATCTAGGTAATGTGGTTGAAATTTATTAAATAAAATTACCAATAAAGTTAGATAGCCCAAACGATTTCTCATAAAAAAACCTTTTACTTTTAAGGTGCTTATTGCTTTAAAATGATTTGAATTAACACCACTTTACAAAAAATAAATAAACTAAGAACTGCATTTTCCATATATGCAGAATTTAATGTGATATTTATTTATGATCATTTTGAATGAAATTAAATTATAACCTTTGCGATTTACAGTTCAGGTTTCGAGTTGTACAATTTGATTTAAACTTTTTTTGAAAATTTATACATTCGACAAAAGAAGCTATATTTCACGTTTATTGTATTAAAATTGCATAGTTTAAATATATTCGTAAATTAAAATTTTTAGATAAGTAGGTAGTATATATATATATATACATAACTATGTATAACCAGATGCATGTACTTTGTAAAATTCTTCCAACACTGTGCTTTTGCATTCCTACAACTTGTTATATTTATATAATGGAATATTACGGCATAAAATTGCAGCTCTCAAGGTTAATAAATAATGCCGTCTAATTTATTAAATAATAAACTTTATTATGTTTGATTACAATTACGATGTTCAAACAATATCATTATTCTGCATATATTTATTTTAGTATTATATGTGTGGATGTCTATATTATGTTGCATGTTTTGTATTGTTATGAATGCATAATGGTCTTAAACATTTTGTAATGTTGTTTCTCTGTATTTGCATAGTAAATAATCAGTATGCATTTAGATTTAAACTAGTTTTTATTTAGTCTATGGTTGTGCAAAGATTTTGTAATTTTATATTTCTATTGAAGCTCTTTAAACATCAGTGTTAAGGTGTCCTATTATCGAACTTTGGCTCTAAAACAAAAATAAGAATCAATACTAAAATTTGCAATTACGAAATAACTTTTGATAAAATCTTAAAGTAGTTATTATATATAACTAATTATTACCTGTCATATATCATTTCTATATTTTACTACAATTTTTAAATTAAACTAAGCGCTTTCGAAGGCATAATATTTTTTTTAGTTTGTGATACATGCACAAACAAACATTCTTAATTTCCTCATTGTTATTGTAATTATGCTATACCACCGCATGATATAAATTAAACATTAAATACATTATGAACCACAGGACTCTTCTATCCACATAGAGAAAGTGACTACGCTAATTCAGATAAGTACCTAATTGTAATGAATTTATTTGAATGACTTAATACAATGATGAAATATGAGAAAACAGAGAGAGAAACTGTTAAAAAATTATTTATGTTACTAAAGTACATCTTAGTCACCAGCAATATTGAAAACGCTAATGTACGTACTTGCTACCTTACTAAACAAATACTACTTATATAGAATGAGTGTACTACCTAAAAATGGACTGAATAACCGCCTGCGCTGGTAGTGTTTTCCATGTCGAATGTACCAGAGCGGTCCTATAGAGCTCGCTGGGTAGTATTACCCAATGCCTTTGATGACAAAGAAATCGGAAATGTGTTTTTTTTTCTAAGCTAATTATATTCTACCTATGACTTTCAACTCCTTTCCTTTGCGTTAGAAATGAGCACCGAGCATGATGTCATTCGTCGTTTGTATATTTAAGTTAAAAAAAGATGTGCATACCACGTTTTCGGCGATTTTACAACGAAAGGACGACGTGTGCAGCGCGAGTGGTTAAAGATTTGCAGTCCAAGTCTGGCGCAAATCTTGGCGCTATTCTTATTACTTTTAATCATCTAGAGCTAGACTACATACAGGGCGCAATGATTAACCGTTTGCCTTGTAATACGGAGGTCCCGGATTCCCGGGCCACATGAGTAGTGGAATCCGGATGGTGGTAGGACTGAACAAACCCGTTTGGTTGGCTACCACGTTCTATATCAAACTACCCCCTATATAACAGCATTGCTGTGTTCCGGCAGTCATACATATGAGGGCCAGAGTACGCAGAACATGCTTCACCATCTACGGTCTCATTGTAAGGAAAAGTGTACTTAATGCTCATGAAAAAAAATGTGTCTGTGTTCCGAGTGGAGTTCAACCGACAAATTCGGGACAAGACAAATATGGGATGTTATAGTAATTGTTATTTTTTATAAAAAGCTACGCTAAATATTGTCTCTTGTGAAAGAAAAATACAAACTAACTTTGGGAGCATGAAACTATCTAATTCTTATTTCCTTTTCGTTTATCCAAATATCATTTGTCCCCCTCTGCATAATCACAAATATATAATAATTGAAACGAAATCTTAACATTTTTTATCGCGTCGGTTCCTGGTTGTTATACTATTTATTGTCAATCAACACCTTGAAAAACTACCGACATTTCATCGGAATGAAACATAACACGTTTCGCCACACCCGGCCAGGCCTCCCGAAGCGACCAATCAGGCTCCTCCACCGCGTACTGTAATCAGTACTTTCAACGCATCGGCCTTTGTTTAGCCTTGGATGAAACAATCATTGCGTCAGCTAGTAATAATTTTTGCTAATCATTACTAAGAACTAAATTTATGATTTGCTGACATACATTTCGTAATTAAAGTGCATACCGTATAAATTCTAATACGAATACTGCTTGAAAAGCATATTAATTTATTCGCCTTTTAATTAGGCGCATACATAATAAGCTGATGTTTAAATAGCGTCGTAAACTGTGTCACATGCTGTTTATTTATTCTACCATAATATACGTTTGCCTAGGGCTAGGCATAAATATTCATTAGAGCGTTATATGTGTATGGTGTAATTGTATAACGTTTCCTTAATTGTTTTATACAGATGACATTAATGGAAAATCCTTCTAAAATAATAATTGCTTTAACTCAATAACATTTGCAGAGAATATATAATTTTAATAAAACATTCGGCTATTGTTAATTTTTCAAAAAATAACGGAATACATATCTTATGTGAGTCTGGTTGGTTCTATTATTGCAATCGGAGTAATCGCTAGTAATAAATTTCTAGGAACTGTTGGGTATTAAATATACATTTATGAAACTCAGCACATTTACTGCTTCTAGAACTTCCTACCTAAAAGATAATCAAAATTGAACCTTACACTTCCACAAAATGCTGTCTATTATAATAATAACTAATTTAGCGAGCTTTTTCAAGTTGTTCGTTTTATGCAAATTTATCTAAAATCAGAATCGTTAAGCATTTTTGTTCTCATCTTACCTTGTTAATTTAAGAATTCAGGGTGTATCTACATATTGTTGTAATATCATAACATAATGGAATCTATACGTTTACTAACTTTACAATCGACGGTAGACATAATAAACGTTATCACCTTTGATAATAATCTATGTACCGACACGTATTTACTCATTAATAGCACTAATAATCTTTCTTCCTTGTTTTTTGATAATAAACAGATATATAACATTTTCTACGTAAATTTTCATAATAAATAGTACTCCTGCTGTTTTTTTTGTTAGTGAATAAAACTATGATTAATCAAGTATTCTGAAATGTTTCTAATATATTAAAATAACTATCAGGTATGCGAATATAGCTAGCAATGAAAATGTTTTTTTTTAATTTTAAACTGCGAACGTATTAAATTTGTACTTAGTCATATCCAATTGACAAGAGCATCAGTATTAGTGTCTGAATAGGTAGCCTGAATAAATGATTAAAAAAAACAATTAATGATTCCTTGCTATATTGCCGGAAGGCAAATATACAACTGGAACGGCAAAGGAAGGGTCGGTGGCAAGAAGTAAACATACATCTGCAAAGGATTCAATTATGTAACTTTGAAGCAGTGTTCTGGTGAAAATTATTAAGAAAAGTAGTAGTCATCAAAGACATTGCTTGAACTAATACTTATGATGTAAATTACATTAGTTTTAATATTAGTATTAGTCCATTTGTTGTCACATTATTACATGTTCTGTACAAAAATACAATCCACTATGGTATATATTCACATAGTACGCGAGGTTTCAACAAAGATTAAAAAGAAAATTATACATCTTCAGTTATAAGACGACCACTGCCAAAAAAAACACCGAAGGATTTTATAGAAAAACATAAATAGTAATTTTAAAATTAAATGAATATAATTATAAAGACGTTTCTGTGTTAATCCATTAAAATGAATGCAAAAATCCGCTGCTATAAAATATTATATATATTTATACGTGTCTAGTTGTAGTATAGTAATAAAAAATTAATAATCAATAGTAATTTTCTTTTTAAATATCTTCTATATACGAGTAACTGAAGGTTGCGAATACAATTTCCAAAAAGTAATATTCGTCATCAAATTATCGCAAGAGTTTAACACTGAAACGAGCACGTGTTAAGTCATGGGTTTTAATTCTTTCGATAAGAAACCGTTAACATTTCTTTATTAGTAAAAATTATTTTGCAGCATACATTGCTGTTTAATGTTCACATTATACAATTATTATGTACAAAGTGTCGTCATGTTAGCGAGATTCTTAAATGGTAACGTTGCAATTTTTTTCGAGAAAAGGTTATATTTATATCTAGCGGCAGGCCCTAGCTCTTGAGGTCACTGACGTCAAACGATTAGAAAGTTGTTTGTGCTATGCAGTGGCAGTGGCAGGCGCGGGGGTGTGGCTCGGCCAATGCACATACTATAACGCCGCGCCGCTAACGGCTCGTCGACGTCTAATTCCGTCATGCCAGCTGGCAACCTCTACGCAACATTGCATCAGTCAGAGGACTGTTCACACTACATATTTCTTATCTTTGCTGAATTACGATTTAAACAAGTCATTCATCCATTGAGGTAATTATAAATTTGTGTATATCATAATTTTATTAAATTAAATCTAAGGCACATTATGCAGTTTAATTTTATGAACTCTCAATTTAAAGATCCAGGATGTAGTAAGGAAAAAATAGAATATTGTTACACATCAGTCATTATACAATGTCTATCAAATAGTATCAGTGACAAAAATTCATTTTTAGTAAAAATTATAAAACTTTAGTTTTGGTATAAACACTAGTTGATCTTCAAAAAGTAAATTTAAACATGCCAACGTAAGTATATTATTAAATCCTAAGATAGCAAGTAATTTGCTATTCGAAAACATTAACAATGACAATTAATTTTTATTTAATAAATTATAATTAAATAAGACGATTAGTATACTATTCACTGCTGTGTTCAAAACTAACTTATTATAAAAATAGATTTCGTGTAAAATATAGATTGTATTTTAAGATAAAGATGCTAGTAATTATTAAATATGTTTAATCTTACAAATAATCACATCCAAGTCATATAGTTAGGTGATCCCATTGCAATGTAATAATAATTTTGGAATGAATAAATTGTAATAATAATATTTACACTTTTACGCAGTCACTCAACATTCCGTTGGCAAGCTACCATTGGTTGGTTGTACCAAGCCCCCGCACGTCATGCGATATCTCGTAGTCACAGTGACTCGTGACTTTGGTCACATTCGTTTCACAAAACAATACGAGTACATATTTGTATAATAATATACATAATTTTCGACGCCAATTCATAAAAAAATTAAGTAAAAACATTTTGTAAGTTCTGTAAAAAATTTTAAACTTTTAAGTTTTACGCTATATTTTCTAAGGAGTTAACATACATTTGCAATTTATTGAAGCAAAATAGCAGATGATTTTGGGCCTCCATGATTTTTAGAACTATTAATGTTACTTTGTAATATTCACTTTTCATTGTAGTGTTGTTATGGTCAGTACCTAATTACACGAGAAGGAAATTCAAGCATTAATAGTAAAAATAAAACATGATTTTTTTTCTAGTTAAACTCTGTAAGGGCACTAAAGAAAAACGAAATACAAATACTAAATATATACATACGGGAATTTGTATATTAGTTTATAATTAATCACAAATAATTGTGACAAAGTTACCAAGGCGTAACATTGTTGCATTTAAGAGGTAGACACAGCGTATAACACGTTTATAACATGAGTAAAAAGAAGACCTTGTTTCTTAGATTCAGAAACCAGTTATGAACGTGTAGCAGGCACAATTATTCTTTACAGCTTTTTGATAACAGAAGGAATGAAGGTCGCCCTGTACAGTTACCATATAAACTGAAACACACGTATGTGGTTTTTATCTTAATGTCTAATATACACACGAAACGAGTTAATTTTAAATAACTGTGATGTTTGTGGAATGTATACCAAGTTTAGATTCAGTTGGCACTTGGACTTAGTATACTGTTCCCTCTATTTATTGAATAAAAAAATAGAAAACCAGTACTGGATGAATTTATAAAGATGATAAAATTTTTAACAGATAGCATCAAGTGATTCTCTTGCAAATTTAGCTCAATGAGTACAGGAAGAAACATCTGGAAGGATCAGCGTATGTAACTACATTTACTATAACTAAAGTCACAATTAAAAAATGCATCTCATCATACAATTCATCTGGTTAACTAGTCTCAGTTAGAAGGTCGTCTGTGATTAGCTAAAACACAATCGAGAATAATCGCACGTGTGTTCAATTGCGGAGAAGATTGGCGCCTCGTTTATGATGGACTTTATACGTGATAGTTCTGTTGTTACGTTACGCTCACAATTCGCTTCAAATGAATGCGTGTTGTTTGTTCATATAGTTAATATGAAATACTGCAAAGATTATGCTTTTAAACTGACATTCGTATACTCTATGCGAATTATAATTATTAACTTAATGGGGAAGAATTTTCTATACGACTTCTATTACCAATAAAATATAACGATGAATAATTACGATGTTTTATTTTGTTTTTAATAGTAAACAATGTGCTAATTGATATTATAATAGTACATTCAATATGAAAATTATATAAGGACATACAAATTTAAAAAACTAGAAAACATGTTTTCCGACGATCTCATTATAAATACACAACAACAAGATTTAATGAAGTAAATATTGATTATTGCACCTGCGCAATAGATATGACAATGTTCAATATTTGTTATAACTATTGTAACATCGTATGGAAATGTAAAAATTAATAGCTATTCAATAACTACATTAGATACTTAAAAGTAATAATTTTTGAGCTTTTCACAAAATGAATATTTTCATATCTACTAGAATTTCTTTAAGAGAGAAAGTGTTAAAATTGTGTTATAACCATTTTCTTTTTCATTCTAAAAATATTCACATCGAAAGGAATATCGTAATATTTTATCATTAAAGTTTTAAAACCTTCACCTAAAAATAATATAATAATAATCTTATACAGGTACACTACAAAATAGAAAAAGAATTAAAAGCCGCAGAAAATTTCCAACAAAGAGCGTCAATTTGGTACATTGACATCATTCTCCCATTTAAAATTGTCAGATTTATTCGGTAGGAGCCGGCCTCGAGTGGCCTGTATGTGTTAATTTAAATTATAAATATTTATGGTTGAAACAAATTTTTCAAGAATACGCCAGCGGAGGTTTTTTGTACAACGTTCTTATAATTTCTAATTCACGAAAAATCGTGTCTAAAATATTTACATAAGATTGATGTGTACTTAAACGTCCTGTGAGACTAACATTATTATATTGTATTGTGTGACGGAACGCACGCACTTCGCCCAGAATGAGGGTCAATTGGACCGAAAAGTTCACAAAAAACTTAATTGACAATAATCAAGACATCGGGTGGTTGTTTGATGATTTGCGTCAACATTTGTATTAGCGTCATCAAACAACATGCTCGTTGCTACCTAATTGAGCAAGAATACGAAGGTTGAAATAAATTATCTGCAATGCAAAAATAAGGAGAGCAAGGCAAATTATTTAACATCGAAAGCTCTTAAAATTTTACTTTTCTATTAACGTGAAGATAATTTTTGTAATTTATACATTTTACAGCGTGATACGACAAGAATAATAAGATGTAGGTCTTATAATATTTAACGTCTACTCATATAATAATAATTTCAATTATTGTAATGTGCTATAAGTGGGGACTAAGAAAACGCTTTTCTTTAGTATATAGTTCGTGACAACTTTGACCCTTTACAAGTTCCTTTAAATTAATAAATGAAGCTGAGCTCTCCACCTCAGTCTTATGAACTGTCCGTGAGAACACTGCGTGGCATTTTCAAGTTTCGGAGGGGACGTGAACACAATTATTTGTTACTGACGGTAGATCAGTCGATTGTGTTCATAGTTGCCAGAAAACACCAGGAGAGATCCCTTTCCAGAGCAGAAATTTTCTAATCGTTATTAACAATATTCATACTACTTAAATCAGTGTGTAATCGAACAATTAACGGTTTATGTAACATTTGCATTCAAATAACATAATTTTATTAGTTTACCTATGCGTCGAAATTAATTTTTACACGCTCCAAATAAATTGGGATTGTAAATACTGCTGAGACACATTACATTAGTTATTTTCATTAATTGCAGTAACAAATGCAAAATAACGAAATAAAATTATAACTACATTTCAAATAATAATGATGGCAGTGGAAATTATAAACATTTTCTATTCACAGGAAAATTACTTATATAAAATGTAATAACCAAAACACTTAAAATATAATTAAAATTAGATGTCTAAAACCCTCGATAAGTACTAAAAAAAACACCCTAACACGTATGGAGCTTGTTAAAAAATGTTTCTAACATCGTTGTTCAATCGCCATATCATGACCTCAAGGTTTAACACAAGCAAACCTTCGTCCACACACAAACGTATAAAGAAGGCGTGTTCTCGTACATGCACTAACGGGTTGTAGTTATGCAGAAAATAATACAGACGGCGTTTACATGTGTGCGTATTGAAGAATGCGATTCATTTGAAAAGGCGCCAATGTACACGTATACCAGTCACCTGACCGTCTCGAAGTGAAATTTCTTAACAACAAAACGTAGTAACTGACACCTATGATAATTAAAAGTAAACCTACAGTTATAACTATTTAAATTTAAAACAATATGAAGGTTTTAATATAATGATAAGTTTTTAATACGGTCAAGATTACAAAGTTATGAATTTTAATAATAATTAATATCTATAACGTATACAGCTCAAAACATTTTGTGGAACATAGGAATCTTTTGTTGCAATTGTCATGTTTTAGTAAATATATTTTTCTGTATATGAATGTATGCTGTTAATATTGGTAATAAGTATGCAAATATTATAACAGCCTGATAAGATTTAACGACCGCTTTTACCGGTAAGTGTTTGCGTTTGTGAGGAATACTTCCGGTTTACCAGAAGACAACTTTTTGTCTATCTATAATTTATGGAATACTTTAAACATTTTTTTTTTTAATTTATTTTTATACCCAGCGAAGAGAGCGGGTATCAGCTAATTTTATTAATTCTAGAATTATGACTAAAATTATAAGTCGCCTGTTAATTGCTGATATACAATTTCTCAAAGTTATGATTTAAGATTTGTTAAACACGTTTCTATCAATAATAAATACAATCGTTCCATTAATACAAAACATCAAACAAAAAACAATGTTTGACCCCGACGTGATTTGAACACGCAACCTTCTGATCTGGAGTCAGACGCGCTACCGTTGCGCCACGGAGTCTGCTTCTAGTATTTTGAAATATTTATACTGCTAATAGATAAATACCTTTTCTTGTAAATGTGATTATTGTATATAGTGTAATTACACACTATTAACAACAATCAATTCTATCAATATTTATGTGTATTTTAAACAGTACAAGCTTTAACATTCAATTAAACGCCCTCTATAATAGATATAGTAAATTAACAACCATTCGTGAACATTATTATCTATCGCAAATACAGATGGCACGTTTATGTTTTAGTTGCTTTATGGAATAATAATACAAGTTGTAATAAATTAAAAAAATACTTCCTCTTATATATCTATGCTTTATAGTCATTTTTCTGTTTTACGTAATTTTTAATCGTCAATCCTATATTATTGAGAATTTGCAATGTTCTCCAACAAGCAGCTCTGAGGGTTTGTTATCGTATTATTTTGTGATCGTACATACAAAATAAGAAATTTGAATTGTACGGTAATGTGCGAGTACATTATTTTATTTATTAAATTATTTGTATTTAAATTAAAAAATAATGTTTTATATTATATTTTATGTTAAAAATTTGGATAGAGCTTAAATATTATTAATATAGTATTCTCATTACAGCCCCTGTGGCCTAATGGATAAGGCATCGGCCTCCTAAGCCGGGGATTGTGGGTTCGAGTCCCACCAGGGGTACATCATAATTTGTTCTATTTTGATACATCGCATTTTTTTATCTTTTTCTTTGTATTATATTTAAAACAGAATAAAAAAAATGGTACATTTAACATTAAAAATGACATACTGTAAATTTCAGAACAGCGATAGTTCTGTAGACCATAGTTAACTTCTAATTAAAAAACGATAGATTTTAATATTTTTATACAAAATGTGAAGCGAGATAGTAAATAATTTTTAAAGTAATTCTTCAATGATAAAAATAACGGACCTTGTTTTTATTTTTTAGTTAAAGTACTTTTTTAAAGATTTTCCTTTTAATGTTTTTCATGATCTAATAAATTTGTCCGTAAAACTTAAAATATGTACGAATAATGTTGTTCATAAGTAATACAACGTATTGTTTATAACACAATCTATCTCCATTTTGTAAGTATATGTTAAGATTTTACTTTTTTAAAACAGCTGCTTATAATTTATTGAAAAGAATTTGATGACATCACAAACATTGTAAAAACCTATGAGAAGTGGAAAGTATTTCATATATCTTTACTTAAAAACTCTTTACAATTACATCATACTTTCCAGCGGCAAAACTTTACTACAACTAAAGGCTTAGTTTAAAATCCTTTGCCAGATAATTCATACTTTTACGTAACAAAGTACAATAAAATATAAAAAGTAAAATTTTCGTAAATTTTTAGTTTATTAACAATAAGGTAAAATTCTCATAATTTGATACAGGTTTGTTAAAAAAATTATATTATTTGGTAAAATTAATAAATAATAAATTTCCATATAATAGTTAAATTATTTTTTAATAAATAAAGTAGTATTCGTACGATGCGTATTTATATATTTGACAAGTTTGATTTTTGGTGCATCACAGTCTATTAAAGAATTATTCAGTTTATATACTGATTTCGACAATTTAAACTCTTTTATTGATAATCAACGCACATTACTCGGAAACAAAGCAGGCAACCTTTTTATTAATAATTGTAATTTAAAAATAATTCGTTATTTATTATTCTTACATATATTTTTAGAAGAAGCGTGCGCTTAAGCGATCTTATGGTTGTTGTTACTTATCCGTTCCATAAGTAACTCCGACGATCCGCCGTAAATTATGTATGCATTTCATCAAAAGAAGTAATCAAACGTGGTTAAGAAATTAATTAAACTCTAAATTATCTCTGTGGTAACTTATTTAATATAGTTAGTTAAGTTATAAATAAGTTTGTTTGATATTAATCAGTTGATACTAAATAGTTTTGTTAATGAGTT
Organism: Pharmacophagus antenor; assembly: GCA_018245475.1. Lineage (NCBI taxonomy): Eukaryota > Metazoa > Arthropoda > Insecta > Lepidoptera > Papilionidae > Pharmacophagus > Pharmacophagus antenor. The sequence continues at coordinate 12,105 of DWQX01000210.1, read as the reverse complement.
TATTTATAAAGATACAAAACTGAGATCATAAGAGAAAGTCCTGATTGCACTTTCCACGAAGGCGATAGTGCAGCCCCAGCGCCCAGCAGCGGTAAGCAGCGCAATCCCGAATGCCGTATGTAGTAGTCCACTTGATCGGAACGGCGGCAGTCCGAATCTAAAATTTGATTCAATTATTTCCACATAACAAAAAATCATATGTTGTAACAATACTATAAATACGTATGGGCAGTACAAATATTTGCTAAATGTTCTCCATTATTTAAAGTATCCAAAACTATAAAAGTAATAAAAATGCAGTTTAGGTATTATTTTTTATCAATTTTCTTACGAGTATCAAAGAATTTTATCTTTTTAATTTTTAATTTAATAATTGTAAATGTTTAAAAATGTAATTTTCAAAAACATAAAGGTACCAAATTTCTATTAGAAAGTTAAGGGCGCCGTGGCTTAGTTGGTTAAAGCGCCTGTCTAGTAAACAGGAGATCGGGGGTTCGAATCCCCCCGGGGCCTAGTTTAATAGCGTTTTTTTTGTTTTAATTTTTCTCATTTATATAAAACAATATCTTACGACCACAAGAATTTAAAGATGATAATGCCGTCACAACAAAATATGCAGGAGGACAAAAATCTGTTGAAGGACAGGGTGCAGCAAGGTTAAAGGTGTACACATCACGTTCACTTATAGTTTGACATGCTTGAGATGCGTCAGTGCCGCGCCACGTGCAAACCAGTATTCTGCCATGATTGGCATTAAGAAACTGAAAATAAAATAATACATTTTTTGTGAAATGTCGCGAATATGATTCTTTATAACCTTTACTTCTTAACAATTTAAAAGTCTATGTTAATTATTTTTATAAACGTGACCATAATTATAATATGAATATAAATTAACTTGTGAGGTATTGAATTTATAACCTCGATAGAATAGTTGTCTTAATAAAAACTAGCATTGTATCACCGCAAATGTGCCAAATTTATTAATAAATATAAACATACAAGCGACCGTGAAGAAAACTATCAAAAATATATTTTAATTTATAATAATGCAGAATTTTTTTTATGAAAATATAGATTAGAAAAAGTGCCATCTAGTAACTTTTTTGTACACTTTTAAAATGCAGACGACTTATAATTAAAATTAATGTAATAGCTGGCATTTACAGTAAAATATATTTCCGAATACTTTATAGTGTTATCTTAACTGATGTATAAACAATAAATCTATCTATAATAATAAAAAATGGCATTTTCAATACTTGGACATGAATAACTGGTCGTTGTCTTAAATAAAAAGGATGAATGCGATATATCTGTTTTCTCCCTGGCAACACAGAGTCTTCATAAGGTATCTGCTCGAACACTGTGCCATTAATAGGACATTGGGTTCCTATGATCCTTTTTTCTATAGTTAAAAATTTATCGATATCGGTAATAACGTCTTGGACATATACTGAAAGTAACTGAAAAAAAAATTAATAAAAAATAAGTTAAAAATGTAAATTACTATAGTTATATAGTAAATTAAAAAATGCAAATACTACCTTTATAAATATTTCTGAATAATCTAGATATTCATTATTAATATTCTGAAAATTTGTTAAAACTTTGCTAGCATAAACAAAATAGACGTCAAAGAAAGAATATCTTAGCGAGCGCATGATTTCTCTAGATGTTTCGACCTCAGTGCCAGATGGTTGATCGCTTGGACTGATCAATAAAACCACAGTATTTCTTGCCACACTTGCTTTTCTTTTAATTTCTAGAAGCGTATGATTTAGCAAATGTTGATTTATTCGTGATATTATGTTTGGTAGATTGAGACGGTTCGGCCCTGAGAATAATCAATTAGTTAATACTATCATAAATTGCTTTACCAAAATATTTTTTTACTGACAATTATGAAATATTATATGTGGTGCTTTATTCAATGAAAGTTATATTTATTTTCGAGTACTGCTCATGTGTCGGTTTTTATACTAATAAAAAATCCATATTGTTCCGGACGCCAATCTACTATAAAACTACTCAACGTATAGGAAAAAGTGGAATAATTTGGAGATGGTTTTATATTATTTGTTTGGAATTCCGTAAAACCATTTAAATTTTTTGTAATAATTTTTTTGAATACAATTTGCCTCAAATAAAATGGACTAGAACTTTTTCGTGGACACTATGTTCTACTAGTATGTCTTATTCTAATTTATATTATAATATGATAATTACATCCTCATTATATCCTTTTACTACTAAGAGTATTTTATCAGGATGAAATTATCATAACTGACGATAAATTATTAATGTTAATCAATTAATAACGAAAGATTATATATAGTGTCACTTATTCGGACCGTATAAGATCGTTTCGAATACCTACATTCGCTAGTGAAGGTGGCTATGTATCCGTAGAACGTAGTCATGTTTTTGGATGGTGGCGCAATCCATAGCCCCGTGTTGCCGTGTAGCAAACCCATCGTATTTCCGTTAGCACCTATGCTTAGCGCACTGCCAATCCTACTGTATAAAAGATCAGTAGGTTTTATAATATTCTACAATAATAATTTGATCATACATAACATTTACATTGATACTAACGACATTAATTGTTCAACGTCATATTTCTTCCACGATCCATCAGTAGCAACTATAATGTCCATTTCAGGAACATTGTGACTTGGCCCACAATCGCGGTGGTACCTTCGAATTACGGACGCTAGACAATATTAAATAACAGATATAATATATTAAAATAAAATGTAATTTTTAAGTGAATTTGAAAAACCAATGCTATTTTTTTTATATTATGAATTTCTTAATTTTTGATATGATGGTAATGATGAATATTGTTAAAAAGTGTTTATTTGAACCGATTGAATAATAATCATCTTACGAATGTATTCCATTAAAGCGGTGACAGCAGTTTCACTCAGCTTTTGCAATTCTTCCAACGGTATATACAGGATGATCTGTGTTAATGACAGAATATGCGCGAACCTCAACGTCTCCGCCTCCAAGAGTGATCTATTTACTACATTACTGTACAAAGAAAGTCTGTTGCATGCACGCACCGTGGGCTCAAAAGATATACCCTCGTTCGCGTAGTACATCTCTATCACTTGTGATAGTCTCAACGATCTCCGTTGTTCCATCCATGATGGCAGATAGCTCGCTAATATTAATCCTAAAATTAATAAAAATATTACGAGGACGGTGTTCTTAGACTAAACAAATCCGGACAAAGAACGATAAATTTGTGTACTACTGTACTAAATATCAATATATGCTTTAATATATACAAAAAAAAGACAAATTACTCTTGGCAAGCATAGTTATTAACATAATTTTGTATTTTTTTAATATTTCTTTCGACATTCAGTTTTGTAATTTTCCCATAAAATTGCCCAAGTTCGAAAATATAACAAGAGTAAATTATATAGTACATTAAAATCCACATACCATCTATACCCGATAAAATTTCTGCGTCTGTAAAATGCCAGTCAATAACACTGCTGTTTTGAGGTAAGAGATAAAAATTACGAGGCAACAGCAAGTCATTCCACCTGTTGTTGCTGCCTACCACCATTCTTTGTGATGATGACGAACCTATCCTTGGCCCTTGGTTAACTACAACTTCCGCTAAATCACCTGAAATTAACAGCTTTATGATTATTATTTTGTTAAACAATTACATAATACTTAGCAGGTATCTAGAAAATAATAAAAAATGTATATAACAAACAAGTAGAAAATTATAATTCCAATATAACATATAAATTATATCGATTTCATTACTTAAGATAATAATTTTATAATATCCTCACATCGTAGGGTTTGTTGTAATGCATAAATTACTGTTTTAGCTTGGTAAAAATGTTCTAAACATTTACAATTTTAATATATATAAATTCGATTGAGATACCGGTTTGAATTAGGAAAAACTGCACTGGACTTTTTATTTTTGACTGCCTGCGTGGGGCATTGGTTTACCTTGTAACGTGGAGGTTTCGGGTTCGATTGCGGGCCACAGTAGTGGAGTCTGGTTGGTGGAAGCGTTTTACAAACCCGCGAGGCTAGCTACCACTTTCAATGACAATCTGCCGCTATAACAGCATTGCTGTGTTCCGGCAGTCATACATGTGAGAGCCAGATATATCCTAAACGAACACGCTTCACTATCTACGGCCTCATCGTCACTTAACATCGGGTGAAATTGGGGCCAAGTGCTAGCCTATAAACCATTAAAAATGACAAAAACATAGAACCTTAAATTATCTAAATAATCTAAGTGACGTAACAGGTTATGACGATTGCTAATTATTGGTAGTGTCGATATCGGTTTCTAAACGGGTAAAAAGTATAACAGAACTAAAAGTTTCATACCAACAAGAGTCGCCACCATAATGTTACTTATATTAAACTGGTCGGTTACATTTTCTATTTCTTCGATGTTGATATCTCTCCTTTTCTGTATATTTGTCGATCGTATAAACTGTTTATTCCATTCTTCCGTAGCCCGATCGATCATCGTTTGCGCTACTTCTGATTTGTAAACGTTAGTGGTGAATATATCTTTTATTGACACTTGTTGCGATTCCAATGAGGCAGTTATTGCGGCCACAACTGGACCCGCCGACACCGGTCCCCAATCCGTTTGGATGACTCCATCTTCTATAGGACATCGGCTGTAAATTCTGAAAAAAAAAACACGAAAAAGGTTTTGCACAAATAACTAAATTGTTGCTAAAATAATTATCCTGCATTACAAAATTCGATTTAATTTTTTTTAATGGAAAAGATCATCAATATAACGTAGCTTATCATATTTTTACGAAACTTTAAATTAGGATGAAATATATATAAATCGATAACATTGAAAGGTACCTGTTAGAACTGAAAGTCTCCATATTCTGCCTGTATTCGGCAGACAAGGGACATGTCAGTTCTTCATCCCCTCGTTCCCATGGCTGAACTGCTGAGCTTAGCATTTTATGCAGTAGACATTTTTCTAATAATGAAAGATTTTCATCCGTTTCTAAAAGATTTTGACTTGGAATAAAAAGGTCCATAAGAAGTTTATACTTGTGAAACTGGAAGGCAGACGCTCTGTACGGTAGTACAAATTCAGTTTCAATCGGATTAGATGCTTGTTCTATGCCATCCAGACGGTACCTTAAACAGTGACTCGACAAATAAGATGCATCTCTTAAATGAATGTTGAAATAATTTAAGACCGTTATTTATTAAAATATTTATACGATAAGTCCCCGATCAATTTCGAATAAAGTGTAGGCGTATAAAATTTACTCCTAAGTATAGCAAAAAGATTAGTTTTTATAATGTTGCTGGTTACCTTGTACGACAATCAGTTTTAAAAATATGTTCAATAATTATATACAAATAACGGTGCTCATTTTAAGTACGTACCTTCTCAATAATGAAGCACTAAATAATCTCATATCTAGCCGGGCAGAACGTTCTAAACGTTTCAAAATTGAAAGGAATACATCGAGCCGTCGCGGAGCGTTTAACAAGGGACCACCGTCACGATAGCACGCGACTAGATGCGGTGGTATACTTGACATCACTGCTGCCTCGGCGGCTTAACAAAAATAAAAAAAATGTATTCTAATTTCATATGTAGGTATCAACGGATGTCCCATAGCTTTTCCATTATTCTAACACACTAAAGACGAAAAAAGAAATACGAGTAAAGATTTACTTTTTATGTCAGCATGATGGTATAACATGACGGATGCTATGTCGAGTACAGATGTCACTTTATTTATATTATGCATAAGTTGAAACGTATTTGAGTGATTTTATGTAATATTTAAAAATTTACACAAATTTATAAAATTATGTTATAATTTTAATACTAAAATGACAGCTTTTCACTCAATTCAGGTGAAAATATCTAAGAAAGTCTCGTCGAAATTTGTTGGGTAGACGTCTGATTTTGATTGAGACTACTTTTACTTAATTTATTTTTAAAACTTGTAATTAGAAACATCCCTAAGGTTATCAAAAGAAAACGGAGTATCGCGATCGAAACTGTGTATGATTTCCATGCTTTTTTTTTTGTTAGAAAAGAGATATTACAGAATTTGTCATAAAAAAAATATACCCTAGAGATGGTAAAATTATATTATCAATGTGCAGTGTGTATTAAGAATATCTACAGCTTAAGCAAGTACGATGTTCAGGGTGTATTTGTAACTTTCCTTGCAAAGTATTTCTGTTGTTAAGAAAAATTCCTTGTTTTTTAATTTTATAAAACGGGCAACCACACCTGTAACTTAAAGCGTAACGATACGGTCTAACTAGGCAGCCCTAACAACGATTTCGTCTTAACGCACTAAAATTTGCTTGTTTGAATAAATGTTTAATATTATATTAACAAAACTTATCGTCTCAATAATAACACTAACTTCAAAACCCTTCACTTAGGAAGTTAGTAATGGTAACTCTTTACTGTTCGATAGAAGTATTAAACATCGTGTTGGTACCCACATATGTGGCTTTTTACAAGATAGACTTCAGCAATTTCAACAATGAAAATCACGGTTAAATGTAGCAAAAACAAATCACACCCGGGATGAAGAACATAACAGTGAAATGTTGAATATTGTACAAAACAAACCATTTAAAATATTTGTACTAGCAGTATTGGTAAAATTCATAAAAAAAAAGAACTAGAAATAAAACCATACCATACCAAAATGATACCATAGCAATAAAAGTTGAAATAGTTAATTAACTTAGTTTAAGATACTTACAGTATATTAATAAAATTAATATTAGCATTTGCTTCATTTTTATAACTGTTCAACAATTGTACGGTCAAAACAACATACGTGTTGTGTTGGGCGTTAGGGAGTGCCTGATAACCAGTAGATAAGATAACTCAATATGTAAGTAGGACATTAAGAGCCTTACGTTATAATTATTAATATTTGAAAGATTAAAAAAGGAAAAACTTGTATTACATGTAAGAGAGATTTCTTCAAACCGGTTTGTCCAAACCAACTATAACTTTTATGTACACATAACTTTGATACATGCTGTTACTGTTCAAAGTGTAATCATTTAGGGATTAAATTTGATAATAATAAAATACAATGAGATCTGATTCGTTTATTTTTTAATTTTAGTTTAGTATCACTCATTGTTTAGTTATAAACTATAGGCTCGAGGCTGGGCAAAATAAGATAATGCAAATTAATGAAAAATAAATTATGTTTATTGATATCAACTCCCATTGCATATTCGTTTTACACCTCTAGGCTCCAGTCATATTAATATTAAACCTAAATGATACAAGATGTATGCACAGTATTGAAATACTAAAATGTGCTCTTCTACAATATTTTAAACGTTACCCTAAAATTATAATGGGATATTAGGATATAATTTATACAAAAAATAAAACAAAAATCATGTCTATCTGGACAAAAATTAAATCATTACAACTCATATAATCAAATAGATGAAGAACCTAATTAAAAGAAACTGCCTTTCTATACTATAACCACCCACAAATAAATGCGGTTTTTTACACAAAATAAGTCCAGAGACAAATACATGAATCAAAAGGCACGAAATAAAAATTAATATATCCCAATTTGAAAGAGAAGTATTGACACTAGTAAAAGATTACAAAGTTGTTTTTGCAACCAAAAACTATTCAAATCTCAATTAAATCACAAAATGATACCTAAATAAATATGTAGTTACTATTTCATAGATTAAAAAATTTCATTTATGTAAACATTTATCTCTAAACTAGTCATATATTTTTTTATTAATGTTATTATAAATAATAATTGTTTGTAATCAGTATTATAAAATACAATAATAATGTAAATTTTTTTAAATAATATTTATTTTGGTAACACATGTGAAAATTTCAATTGAATAATTTAACAGTAGTACAACTTTAAGTCTGTCATAATATAGGGACAATGGAGGGATATGTCGGACAAATGCTTTATAAGAAAAAAAAATACAACATTGTAAAGTTAAGAAATAAAAGGTGTATGGAAGTATAAACTATATTATAATAATATGTACTGCTGGTAATACTTACATTTGTGTTATTTCTAATTAACAAATATTTAACATTAACATTTTTTTTTTAATTTTAGGTGAATAATAAATATTAAATAAACATTTTATTGTAACACTAATTTTGCTGGTCTTCCATCAATCTGACGAGATGAACCATTTTTTAATGTGAATTCCCTTTTAATATATGCAAATAATAAATCAGTAATAAGAAAAATTTGTGCTGTTGCAAAGGAAAGTGTAACTCCAAAGAAAAAGTTTGCATTAGCTGAACCAGAGTAAATCCACAGGTGCCACACGGTTGGTCCAAGTGCAGATGTTATAATAAAGGCACATCCGACAATAAATTTTTGTTGCATAACTGAAAAATAAGTAACATATTATGTTGACAAAAAAATATTATATTATACTTTAAGAGTTTTTTAAATATTACATACATTTGGACAGATGTTTCCACATTGGCAACAGAGATAAGTAAAACCCAACATCTCCAATGCAAGGATATGATCTAAATATGGCAGATAATGCAATTAAAACAGTTGCAAGGAGAACAGGCTCATTCTTAAACTTCAAAGTTAGTGGAACTATATATAGAGCCAATGCATTTATTTGGAATGCACAAACAAAAAGAAGTCTGAAATGTTCAAACATCTCAGTAAAGAAATACCAAAATAATCCAATATTTGGCTTTAAGTCTGGCACAGCTAATCTGAAAGAAAACATTAATACAGTTTTACGACATTAGTTTCTAATTTAATTCAAGTACAGGGTTACAATGATTTGCCCCTTACATTGTAATGCTGGTGTCCTGAATTCGATTCCATCACCACAATTAGTGGAGTCTGGGTGATGATAGGTCATTCTAACCTGTCATATTGACATTGGGGCACCATAACAGCATTATTGTATTACACTAGTAATACATGTGAGCCTGCAAGTATTCTGGGTATGCTTTTCTAAGGCCTCAATGTCCTATAAGTCATCAAACAAAAAAAAAACAAGGTTCAGATATATTGGATTTTACATTTTACTTAAATACATTAGTAAGACCTATGATTTTATGGGAACTACTGATTATGTTCTATTCTCAGAAACAATACTCATTATATACTAGTACATTTTAGTTTTATTTCAACTGTATATTTATAGCAAAACCCTTTTTATGAAGTATTGTTCATTTGTTTTATATAAGTAAATCATCATCTTATTTAAAAAATGTACAACATATAAATTCTCTATCGCTTACTTTGTATTTTGAACATCAATGTAGGACAACCTAAAAGCTCACAAAAAAGTTATTATAAGAAAATTTAAAAAAACAATAACAAAAAATATGCTTACATAAATCCATATGTATTGTACACATATTGATAAGATCCATCCATTATGACTGCTGAAATGTATATTAAAAAGCCCCAACAAAGTACAAAAACTAATAAAGTTCTTATGTATGAACATTTATTACATCCTTTGTTAATATCTGCTAATAATATTGCAATTGGAACTATTAGCAAAACTGGGTACAGCGCCTGATGAGTAGCAAGGGCGATAAAGACACAAGCTAAAATCTGTTGACCACTTGTAGCACCCCATAAGGATGCAGCGACCAATAAGTTTTGTATAACTGTTGTTGTCATACCGGCACAATTCAAGACAGAGTAAGGATTGAAGAGATACACAGACAATACATATTCAGGAGCATTATCTATTCTTGAATTACTTAAAAGCATTGACTTACAATCGTCATTAACCTCATGTTCAATTTTTTCTTGAGTATTTTTAAACATTTTTGCGAATGATTTTGAAGTTTTGTATAACAGATAGCCTGTTGCTAAATCAAAAATTGTTAATAAAAGAGGCGCAAGGAACGGAATTTTTTTCATTACGAAGTGCATAAAAATTAACATCAGCGGAGATTCATGAAAAGAGTCTCCATCATATGGATTAATATCATTATCGTAAAGGTGCACTCCTTCAATTAACCGTTTCCAAGAGTTTAAAGGAGTTGCAATTTCAACTCTGTTGGCTATTGTTTGCCAATAATCTAAGTGGATAAGCCAATATCGCAATAAGCCAGCAAATAAATATTTGAGAATAAGAGCCATGGCGTATTTTTACAGTAGCAGTTTTAAAAAGAGAACATTTTTAAATTTCAAAACAAGTCGTAAAAACGCTCAAAAACGATTGAAAACACAGATCAATAACATTTTGACATCTACGAACATGATGTGTTCCATTATGCACAAATAAATTATATAAAAAAGTTAGACGGACATATTTTATACTTAGATTATTTAATACTTTATTTATATATATGTACTGTATACTGTATCGATTACATAAATGCAACTTTTTAATACTTGTTTGAATATTTCGTTAATATTTGTTGTTTTGTGAAATGGAAACACAAAAGACATGTCTGGGTATTAAAGTTTAATAACATGAGTGTTACCAACACTTTACAAGTTAATTACTTTGAATTGAATGAATGCTGTTGCTGTGTTCGGTGAAGTTTGTGCTGTTAGTTTTTATGACGACTATTATAGCTTCATCGAAACTGGCCCACGGATCCGGTGATCAATGAGCTCTCCCACTACATTACTCTGGCCAGAAAAGCTGGCTTAGCTTAATTATCAAGTGGCGAGTTACGTGACAGTCGAAGTCGGGGCGTGGGCCCTAACCGCAACTATCGTTCGCCTGTGACGAAATCCGCGGAGGCGAGAAGCGCCCGGGTGTTAGGGTTTATCTAGTATACGCAGTGTGCGAGTTTTGTTTCCGTCTCGCTCGTCGACGAGCGAGACAGGCGATGATTGAGGTGTGTCGGTGATCGGTATTGTTATTGTAGGTGCATGTGGTGTTATGCATCGAATCGATAGTTTGATTGTTTTCTCTGTCTGACCCGACCCTTGCATCGAGACTAAATAATATATTACGCGGACGATGCTTGGATTCGACTGTATTAACGATCAATTTATTGGGGTGGTGCATACCCATCTCGAAATGAATGAGAGCACAGTCATTGATGAAATGTTCGATCGTGGGAAGACGAAGGTCACTGTGCAGGTATATGTTCCTCTGGTACCACTGCGCCCCGGTTGTGAGCCGGATGAAGCGGTTCTAGAGGACCTGCAGAGTCTTGACGACTTCGTGCCGGTGCATGTACACTACTCTCGCGTAGGTCAAGATAGGCCTTTTTTTTGGAGCGGCAAGAAATCCAAAATTTTGGGTGCTAGTCACCCAAGGCTGGGACCGTCAGCTACGAACAGGCAGTGTGCGCAGCCGGTGTGTGGGGCGCCAGCGCACTAATACCCTGTGTTCCATCGACGCCGCTTTGGTCGGGGGCGGTATCTGCTGTAGCATGGCCCGTGCCCCGGCGACGGATCGGGCCGCCCTGCTGGCAACCCTCGTCTCGAGTCCTTCTGGACGAACCACCGTCTGGTGCAAGGGAACAATCTCGCACCGTCCGCCAAGGCCAGAGCGCAGGCGGTGAGCTGCCTAACTCACCGCCCGCTAGCCGGATCACGGCGTTCGGAGGTCACTGTTGACCTGCGGCCGTTAACGCGCCCCGCTGTGGTAATGGGCCACGGTTTGGAGGTATGGACGGCGGTCGCCTCTTTCTATGAGGACACCATTCCTCAGAAGGAGGAGGCGAAGCGCGCGCGGAAGGAAAATCCTCTGGCGCCGCTTTTTTCGCCGAAGAAGGCAGGAGAAGGCGGGTGAGCAACCACCCTCCATCTCCCGGGTGATGAGCAGCGGGCGAATGGCGCGGGGGCGCCCTCGCCCGCATTGCACTGCTCTTCCACCAGCCGACCGTGGATGACCGGGCACTCACGGTCATTCTCCAGCCCCCTCCTTGCAAAGGGAGAGGCGCGTGAGGGGCCTGCCGCTTCATGTGGCGGGCAAACGCCGGTGGGGAACTGGCCGTTCAGGCTTGCTGATTCCCAGTACCCTGCCACCTAACGGCGTAGAGGGAGTGCCGCTGGGTTGTTTAGTGGGTATATCGGTTTACCGGGTTTCCTATACCGGTTTATCGGGAGT
>DWQX01000209.1:0-53867 GCA_018245475.1 Pharmacophagus antenor | reverse complement strand
CATCTGCGTAAAAATATTATAATACACTTTTCAATCTCTATTGTCGTGTTTAGGTCTTTATAGCAATTATGATTTATCAAATCTAATGCGTTCTATTACTTAAATGAGATGTGCTGAACTTTTCGGGCTTGCCAGTGTAGTGCACACTACAGGGTCGTCTCGATAGAACGCCAAGACATCGACGAGTGTGTGAAGTAACATTTATATGAACATATAAAGCAAGATCTCACTTGATGGTTTTACATTATTTTTTTTTAAGTCTTAAAGCAATTCACGACTGTGTCAGCGTCATGATTTATATGAAAAAAAAAATTAAAAAGACACATTTAAATCGAGCTGGTTTATAAATTTGCACATCAAAATGGCTTTCTCAGAGGTTGGTGTGAAAACAAATTAGTTGATGCTAACCTGACATATTGCCAAATCAAATTTCAAAGGCAATTCCCTTTTCGGAGACTGTTCAGGTGCGTTTGTTAAGTTTTTAAAGAAAAAAAAGGTCAAACTAATTGAAATTACGTTTCCTTCAGTACATATAATGAAGATAATTTTTTGTCGTTTCCTCGTCTCCGAGCGAGATCTGTCATCTATCTATGCCGCTTAGCAGATTCCTTGTGTAACATAAGTTTTTATTAGACATTGCCTGACCTCCATTTCACTAGTCATTGTAGGAAGATGATGCAGTAGATGATGAATTCTGATCGCCCATAATACTGTTACTGTACTGTACTGTACAACGCTATTACGGAGGTAGATTTAAATTGAGGGTAGTATCTAGACATACCATTTCGTACTCATTCGAACCCAGGATCACCTCGGTAAAACACTGCGCCACGGAGGTAGTCAATACGGTCGTACCTACACACGCCTAAAGTAGGACTAAAACGGGCTGCACTTAGTGATTTATTGGCAGTGTAAGTACTCTTTAGATCTACCGTTTCACTTTGAGCGTATTGAACAGCTTTCGCCGTGTGCGCCAACATTTGAAAGTCATACACACTTTTGTAACAGAGCACTTACGGGTCACTCGCTGACACGAGGTGCACCGCACCGTGCGGCACTTTCACCGAGATGACGGCTCGGTCTTTGTAATTAAAAAACGCTGAGCGTATTTAATGCATCTTTCGATTTTAAGGAACTTTCTTCGTTAATGCACGTATTCATCGTCATCGATGTTGGAATTGAAAATTTGATCGAATATTTGTTTTAAGATTACAAACATTATTATAACTTACTTGAAACAACTAAAAATAATTGAATATGTCTGTCTGACCTTTGAATTACGCAGGCACGATGTCCGTAAAACATTAACTTTGAGTATAAAAGTTAGCTTATGTAAAAATATTTTAACTAATATAATAAATATGTAAATTTCGTTTGGCCAATCTTTTATCGAAAATAAATCGTAAAAACTGTAATTTTCTTTATGCTTGTCAAATGAATGTGCTTGTTAAATATCAATCTTATTAATAATAAAATGATAACGTTTTACGTTTCCTCGTATAAAATGTATAGTAAAGGTAAATTACAAAATCATTTTTACAGAGCACACATAATGTATAATTTTAAATTAACAACAGAGACAAGTTAAAAACGAGTCGGGCCAGCTTAAGTGGCGGTTTATTAAAAACAAAAAAACGCATGCACGAGGAGTTAAGAGCATCGGAAGCCCACGCGCTGGCGTCGATTAGGCGTAATGTTGCCGCACGAGGGGGGGTATTAACGTTGACAGAGGAAATCGATTCGCTGAAGGTAATAAGAAACGATTAAAGCAATCCGACACGGCGGCGATAGTGGAACTGGTTCAAACGTATCTAATTACCGCTAAATAGTAAACTATCACAGTTCGCAGAGAACAGATGCTAATAAAGTTGGTAGACCGGCTGGGAATTTATATGCAAGATATTGTGCATTAAAACTATTAATAAATAAATAGGTAACTTAATAAGGGAAAGCAATGAGACTAAAAGTAGATTAATTTACTTTTGTACACAATTTTCTTGGTTATGAATAAAAACAATTATATACGAAAGCATGATTATCACATAAAATCATTTCGACTCCATTGTCGCTTAACATCACGTAAAATTGAGGACAAGTGTAGTCCATCGCTGATAGCAAAATATCGAGCGCATTATGCGATCTGCGTATTAGAATCTATTAAAACTCATAGTTGCGGGCAAATTAAAAACTGTGTTAAATATATTTAGAGGTCGTTTAATAATTATCTATTGTTTGAGTAACTACTTAAAATCTTGAAAGCTATAATGCAGCAGAACATATGCTCTAATGCCAACGAGAAATTTCATCAAAACGAATATGCATAATTTCTGCGCATTTTTAATAGGAAAACTAGTATTTTTTTATTGAATAAATAATATATACACAGGGACGATGAGTCAGGATGCTGTGTGTAAATTACTCGACATCTGAAAAGTGCTACTAGATATATAGTACAATTTATATAAATATTTTTATCCGATATGCTTCACATGGTGGAGCAGTTTTTCGAACTTGCTTTGCTACTTAACATTGTTAATATAAAAATGCCGCCATAATAGCATTGCTCAGTTCCGCCACCAATACATGAGCCTGGGTATCGTGGGCAATCGTGCTTCACCATCTACGTTATCATTGTGTAACATTGTACGAAATTGAGGTGAAGTGTTAACTCGTTGTCGATAGCAAAATGGATTAACGATACAATATTCAATCGATATCTCGACACTATTACGCTTTGATTACAAATAATCGAGAATTTCAAGTTGAAACAACATCGTTTTAACCAACCAATCACGTCGTAAGCGGCATGTCTCATCTTGTACGTGACAAATAATCCGGGTATTAGGTAACTGTAAATAAGTCTTCCGAAAGGGCTAACAATCCCACAAGTTTTAAGTAGATATTTATTACTTGATATATGGCTTACTATTTATATCAAGGAATAAAGAACCTGCAATATTTTTAATACATCTACAGTAGGTCTTTTCGATACCATCCCTTATCGAAGGGCATCTAAGATACAGCTGACAATCTTGGTCTTAATACGGAGCGAGAATTTGGTGCTCGAGTTAATAAAATATCTATTGACTTAGGACATTAAAGAGCAATCCGTAGAAGTAGTAGTACAACTACATTTCGCATCAAGTGGACCCACGAATTGGGTCTCTGATACGCCTACAGATCACAATATACATTCTTTAACCTTTGGGGACGAGTGTCGGTATATAGCCGCCCAAGCCGTTTTACCGTTCCGGACGCGTGTCAGGATATAGCCGCCAAACCTAATCTTAGACTTTTTTAAACATAGTTTTTATAACATTCAACATATTCATTTTCTTTACCGCGCACTCCAATACCTCTCGTCCACAGCGACGCTCCGTCCCCAAAGGTTTATTTTATATAATAGACGTTTTATTTCACTTCATCTAGTTGTTTGTATTGAGGGCAACCCTGACACGCGCGCTGTTGCGTAGTGGGGCAAGGGAAGCCGTATTAGCGGGGTCGATATCGCATTACGCGGTGGAAACGTATAGCGGTGTAGGCGCCGGAATTTGTGCTCGAATAGCGAATGCATATTTCAAAAGATTTAACCGGAATTAGTTGTTCGCTTCTTGTTCTTGTAACACCGGTGACGTTAATTGAAACTCGGTCTATATGTTTAAATCTACGATGTATAGGCTTAGAAATAAAAATATCATTCATTGTTAACTGTATCATTTTTTCTTATCCAGATTTATATGTGAAGAGTTATATATATATCGCAAATACATTTCTGTAATGCGAATTTCCATGCGAAATTATGTACATTTATTTTATACTGTCCATTTTAATTAAAATCAATTTTATTGCTAGTTTCTATAATACTACCAATCGTTGAAGCATAAACTTGTCTCTAATACATGTTGATTGAGATTTCCTTTCATAACTAAATTGGAAAATGGCTACATGAGATATCACTTTCTAATAATCTTAATTCTCTTACCGATCAAGGTAGAATAGATTAGGTATAACGGTTAGCTATTCAGTTACCTAGTAACGCAAATTGGAATTAACGGATTACCGTAAATTCTGCTGTCTCGTGTAGGCCATATATCGCTCAACCTAAAAGATTTATTAGTCACTACATAATGTGTTAATTATTTTTCGTTCTTAATATAAATAAATACAGTCAACATTTATGTTAACAAAAATATATAGTATGTTTAGTTGCAAAATCATTAACATTCTCAGTGGTACCCTATAGTTTATACTACTTTTATTATTATAATTTTTTGTCAATAAAAGTTTATTAAGGGATTTTATTACTTAAAATAGACGAAGGGTGAAATCTGTGACTACTATACATGAGACACTACATTTTCTTATATAATATTAAAACATGAAATTAGAAAATATTATAATTTTATAAATTAAAAAATGGTTAAAGATATAGAGGAATAGACCAGGTTTAAATACGTATTACCATTTAAAAAGAAATACAGTAAGCCGCAAGAGTCCACTCCGAATCCCGAAAAACTCAATTTGACGAGAGCGTCAGATGAATATGATACAACATACGGTTTGTATGATTATGAATCATAATTTTGTTGTTGTATCGAACTCTATAGATAAGTTAGGCAAAGCCAACATAGCTGTAATAAAAAGTTTTGTTATGCAAGCTCTTAACGCCCGTAATGAAGCGTGGATAAACATTTCAACTTTTCTAACCGCGCTATACTCCGCTCCTTTAAAAATACAAATATGGCACTTTATATAATATGGTACATCTTCAAAAAAAAAAAAAACGCACTATACTAGCTATCATACATTTGTCTGACCCGTTGATGTAATGGTTGTAAACCTGCCTCTTACAATCGCGCTTACGGCCGGCGGGTTGGAATCCCACTGAGGACAGACATTCGTGTTTGAACATTTGTTTTTGATCTGCGTTTGCCTGTTAACACTTTATCGACCGGTAGCCGTTTTTTAGGCTTTTCGCCGTCGCCGCTCGCCCACGTTTAGCCCGTTGTTTCGACTTTTGTAGCTGATGTCTATTGAGAGACAAACGTTTTAGGCGATTATTCATTTATTTAACTCTGCACATTCATATTTAAATGAAAAAAAAAAAATCTGCGCGGTAAAGAGTTTATCGAGAAAAACACAACAATATGAGAGAATTTCTTTTTCGTCACCGGTCGTTAATGTGTTAATATATATTTAAGCATTTCTTTTTAAATATCTATATATAATAGGTATATGATAACCCATACTACAGGTACTTCGCTCTACTTATCCTGGGATCAGAGTACTATGTGTAAATAATGTCCCAGATATTTATTATTATTATTTATTGTATGTCATGTAAGAAAAAAATATCAATATTAAGGAAAGCATTTGATTAAAATTAAAAGAGTTTGAAGGTTTCCGTTACAAATTTCCGCACTACCTTCTGTTCGACCTTTCGACTAAACGTTAAAATTGATTGCGCAATTGAAGTTAAAAGTTATTTCAATTTTAAATTCATATGTGAATGATATTTTCGATAAAAAAAAGTACTGCATAAACCTATGTGTTAATAAAAGAAGCGTAATTGCCGGCGATCAATCTGAAAGTTGTTAAAATAGTAATACTTTTTATTGAGACTATATTTGCATAAATTGCAGCGTCATGGCATTAACGGGTATGTTCATAGACGTGCCGGATTTAACACGCACTTTCATGTGTTCAATGTGATCAAATTCCATGGGTAATAATATATAAAAGAGATAGTAAATGATGGGTTATATATATAGTGAAATCGACCTTGCATCTAACTATAGCTAAAAATTAAAATTGCTATAACACTAGAATTACAGGTTTTAATTATATCAACTACCGCTAAAGTGTGATGATCAAAATATTAATATTATATATAATCAATTATATACAATATTAATGCATTTACTACGGTCAATTTTGACATGCATCGGGTTTGTATCGTACGGCGATAGGTAAACGATGTTAAACCTTTGTGTAGGGATGAATTTTTGTGAAGAATATTAAAAAATACACTGTCCATAACTATATGAAAATTATATTATTTATTTCACTGAATTGAATCGGTATAAATACTAAAGTATCACATAGCAAATATATTATAAACGCTTTTATACTATTCAAAAGGTTAAATAAAGCAATAAACTATGATTAGATCTATAACGTTAACGTTTGCCCGTAGGAGACACTCGTAAATTTGAAAATGTTCATGAAACTACATAATGTTAACTTTGTCCCTGCGAAAATCAGATTAGGGAAAGCACCAAATGTATTCGTTATAAATATTAGAAAATTCAAAATGATGCTTATACATCGCAAATGATGTTTTGTATATATATTCTAACCAAAAACAAAAGTTTACGTCGCAAAAGTGGTGTGACCATTTTATATATATAGTATATTATTTCTAATAGTACTGTTCCTGTATATTTATTATATTTTAAAATATCCTTCTACAGTGGTTATTTGAACAACCGTACCTCGCAATAATTACTGGACTTAAAGAAATTTTGTTTAATAACAGCTGTACAATGGTTGCTAATACCAAGTAGTAAGATATCGGTGACTTAACTTTATAAGATGGGAAATGGTCTTTCGATAATCGCATCGTCCGATCTGTTCCGTATTTAATAAATTAATCAACATATAATTACATTGTTATCATTTTAATAATAGCGAATGACTACGCCGTCTAGACACGAGAGCGCGTTACGTCATAAACAAAAAAGTTCATTAATCCCGCACAATGTAATCATATGAAAAACACATGGCGTTAACGTTTTGTTAACGTTATCTCCGTGTATATTTTTAGCTTACGTAAATGTGTATAAGTGTAAATGAGAGAGACGCATACAAAACGAATTTAACTGCCGCGGGGTCGGACATCCGTGGTTCCGGTGTTACCGACGCGTGACCATACCTTCCTGGGGCCGGTGACGCACTGTTAGTGGTATTTAAAGAATTAATT
The DNA here is from genome assembly GCA_018245475.1 of Pharmacophagus antenor. Lineage (NCBI taxonomy): Eukaryota > Metazoa > Arthropoda > Insecta > Lepidoptera > Papilionidae > Pharmacophagus > Pharmacophagus antenor. Next base: position 46,885 of record DWQX01000209.1, on the reverse strand, counting down.
ATGATAGTCGAATTAATTAATATGCATTCATATTACTAAATTTAAATTATAAAAAAGAATAATCAACGCCAGATCACTCTGCTGCTAGAAATCGTGATCATAGATAAAAAAAAATATACTTGACGAATTGAAAACTACCACCATGACGTCGATAAAAAACCTAATAATCGGAACATTCATCCAATTTATAATGTATAATAAAAGTTACATAAACTATAAAACGAAATAATATAAATACCGCGGATTTTACAACACAGAAACCATAAAAAATTACTGTTCAATATCATGACAAAACTCGATAAAGCGTTCGATTATGTAAATCAACGTTGTATACGTTGTGAAAATCGGACTATCGAGTATTATCTGCAGTCGCTATCCACGGAGGCATTAAGCTTTTTATTATAGTTGAAAGGTAATATATTGAGACGTAGTTAACTTAATGTTTGTTGGATCGATTTGCCGCAATGGTGACGTGGCAGCGGAGGGTTCCACGGGGGAGTATCGAGGTCGCTAGACATTTCATAAAGGTCAATAGTTAACTTAAATCTCTAATTCATGGAGTTTTACATCGTCGATACTTTCCATTCGTCTTCTATTTTACAAAAAAAAAACTTTATAATAGCTTTTATTAGAAACATTGTCAAAGAAAAAGTTTTACAATTTTAATGCAGCTGCACTAAATTAATTCTCATTTATCTATTTATTTTTTGTGTACAACTTAACAGATATAATTATATCTGCGTTTTATCTAATCACATACGGTTACTCATTCTTATAAATACATTAAGGTATTGGCAATACTTAGACTATATTTTAAAAATAAAATGTTATTTTTAGAAAATATAAAAGATGGTTTATTGAGGTTTACATAGGAAACATTAATTTAAGTTTAATAATATCACATCTGACGTCTGTTGCCAAACGAAATGCCGCTTTGCTGGCCTTTGTTGCTGCCGTACTGCAGGGAAATGACGTTTTGTCCGGCCTTAAGCTGTTCTTCGGTGAACTCGCGAACATTCTTTTCAGCTTCTTTAGGCCCTATGGAAGGCTTGCCGAAGTTACCGGCCTTCCTGCCCAACGACTGCAAGCAAATCACTACAGAGTAAAGATTCTGCCTCTCCCATAGATCGATCGTTTGGAAGGTCTCCTGAGGCGGCACGCCCATTTTCTTAGCCGCTTCGAGGAACGCGTTGATATTCTCCATGCACTTGAAAGCCATCGTCGATTGGTTAATCTTTTTAACGGTGCCTTCCTGTAAGGCGTTAACCAGTTTACAGAGGAGCGTACCGTCTTTGAGCACTTCGTACAGGTTGTCCGCGTCGCCGGCGGTGTCGGCCGGCGAGCCGGTCAGCTTCTTGATCCACTCGAGAGTTTCGTGCGCTATGTCGTCATTATACTTGCTGTCGATCCTGGCCTGGGCGTCGGCGTTGATGCCGGCTTTACCCGCGCGATGCTCTGCCATGTTCGTTGTCTACTGCTGCGCGGACAAGTAACCACTGAGGTACTCGTGATAGCCGATGCCGCGATATCACGTCGACCATACCTCTGATACCGGCTATCGTTTGTTCTGCGAACATTGCCGCATCGCTTTATCGCGCATATTATCTTGCCGCATATACGATTGAAACAATATAAACTTTAAACGTTAACTTATGATGTGATTTAGTATTTATAGACGTATTGGTCATCATTATAATGGAATGTGTCGCGAATCACATACTCAAAAATTTGTATACCCATTTCATATAATTAGATTAGTAGAAAAACATAACGCATTAAATTTTTTTCAGCGTGTCAATTGCTTTATCGAGATTTCATGGTCACGATGGCATTGAAATTGTAACGAAAAAAGTTTTAACGTATCTTGTCGTACATCTGAAAATGAGAGTGTGATGTATAAAACGACCTTAACCCTTTCGCTACGGGCTTCGTCTCTGCCGTGGTATGTCCGCTGACCGTGCCACATCGTCATAAATGTGCACGGTGCCCGAATAAAATCGGCAGCGGCCACGTTTCTGCTTCACGGCAATCCGAATTGGTTTGACGATGTTTATTAAAAAAATAAAAAAAAAACTGCCCGAATTAAAATATTTACAACTTTTTATGGAGAGCGACTATAGTCGCCCGTAGTGGCGAAAGGGTTAAGAAACCGCTGTATGATGTTTGGGTACGATTTGAAATAATAAATTGCTCGAATTTAATTTGTATACACAATTTATACATAAACTTTGTCACACATTAAACTGATGAGATATTATTATTATTTTTTTAATACAATTACTTTATAAGTGTGAACGTTGAAATTTGAGCGGCGACTTAAATATTATATGAATACTCTATATCGTCACATAATGCAAGGTCAAGAAGCTAAACGTCGTGGTGTAGCAATTACTCACATATCGAAGCCATAGTTCTCACTGCACACCGAATTCGGGCTTAACTATTGCTTATCACTTTATTCAAAAATTACGTCACCCCGTTACTTGTTCATAATTTTACCTACATTTAAAAGTACTCGTCTACATCTTTAAAGATGTACAAAATATTTTGTTTAATATAATAACACATGCAGTTCAAAAAAATATAATTGATTATATGTGGAATAAACATTCATAAATATATAAAACAAAATCATAAATTACAATTAACATTCGCTGATCAAAATAATAATTGTCTTCAAATGCAATTTTACAAACTATAATTGTCTGCTACTATAAATATATAATTCCTTGTATATATGTGTAGTTAATGAGTAACAAAGTCTGAGATTAAAACTGGACGATCGCTCCAAAGCGGCCTCTAGCCCGACCTACCGTCACTCCACGCGTAAATAGTCCCTTAACAGGATTGGAAATGTTACTATGAATTAATTTACATGTTGAATTTGTTAACAGTATTAATACTAAGCGGCTTTTACATGAATCATATTATTATTTGCGTTAATATGTATTATATTTACTAGTTCACGTAGATATATGGCGTTAAGTAAGCCGTTTGCTATTGTTTTAGACGAAAAAAAAATGCTTTAGACTTTCGTATTACAACATATATTATATTTTAACATATTTTTACTGTATTTCATGATGGGAATAGGTTTAACATTTGTGGTCATGTCAATCCTTAGAGGATAAATTAAAAAAAAATAACTTTGTGACAGATGTGTTGTTTTATTGCAGAGCTAAGGGAAAAATAGTGAGCACGCGTAGTGACAACATCGCCAAGCGCGGATTGCCCTACTAAAGCAATAATGTGATTACAAAAAATAGTATAAAAAAATTCTTGTTACAACTGTACTAGATGTGTATTTAATTGTTTTGGCTTCCCCCATGTCACCGCTGACGTGGATGCTATGTTTATACAACTATTTTTTGTTCTGCCAAAGCTACAATGAGACCATACATGTTGAAGTCTGCTCGCTCAATACATTATCGACAGGTAACGAAAAAGAAATTACCTCATCTTGTTGTGTTTTTCTCGATAAACTCTTTAGCGCACAGACATTTTTTTTCGTTTAAAAATGAATGTGTAGAGTGAAAGAACTGAATAATCGTCTGAAAGTTAGTCTCTGAATAGGCATCAGCTTCAAGTCAGAATAACGGGCTAAATACGGCAGAGCGGCGACAAATTTATTACGCCGTTATGGTTAACATTGTGGGCGGTAGCTAAACTGGCGGGTTCAAATAACCCTACCACCAACCAGACTGCATCGCCATAGTGATACAAAACTAACACCGCAACGTACAAACACAAACAGTTATCTACATCCTTAATTCATTACAAATATACAAAACTAGCGTTGCAACAACCCTGTGACGAAGAAAACAATCTCGTCATCGCTGGAGCAGTTCATTCTTTTTGGCATTCCGTTTTAACTCTTTCGCTTCGACAACGTATATATACGCTCTGGGTAAAAAAGCGCTCGGGAATTGAAGGCGTACGTATACGCTCATACCTTATATACTTTTATTTAACCTCGTACATATGTAATTCTTTGTTACACGGCATACATCCTCGTAGTCGCCAAGGCGGTTTATTTTTTAGCATTCCGTTTTAACCCTTTCGCTTCGTACGGCGTATATATACCCTCTGGGTAAAAGAGAGCTCGGGTATGAAAGGTATATGTTCGTTCATAGCATGTATACTTTTATTTCACCATGTACATATATAATTATTTTTTATTAGAGTATCTGACAATACTGCAACTTCATATGTTTTTAATTAGTTCGTAGCAACGCGGACCTCATTGATCAATGCGCTCTGTCCACAGCGATCATACTATATCGTAGGCGTACGGGAAGCGAAAGGGTTAAATTCAAAATTACAATACGATTAGTAATTAAACCTGACGTCTGTCCGTCAGCCGGTGGTTTTCATTTTATCAAGACGTATCTTTTATTATTAACACTATTTTTGTTATTATACAAAAAGCTGTGACATTATTATTTTATTTGAAGTGGTGAGTGAATGGCACAAACTGTTACAACGAACCCATACCTCGCAACTTTAACACTTCGTCATCCTCATGGCCAGCACTACCTTCGCAACATTGGCAGATTGTTACAATGGAAGACCTATAACCAGTACCTTTCTTTCTTTTTAAAATAAATACAACATCACGAATGATACATAAGTCGCAGAGATTAACACTTGATTTACTAGACATATCATTTTAACGGGTCATTGGTTAATAAAGTAAGCTAATAAGTTTTCTAAACTGAAATGCTTACGACCTTTTTATTTCCCTTTAACGTTTCCGACAACATTGTTTTAAACTTTTTATTTGCGTAACAAGAAAGTATTATATATGAATAGAATAATGAAACAAATTACCACAGATTCGAAAAGGAAACCATGAAAAAACTTAAATCTAGTGTTAAGGAAACTATACAAGCATAATTCCCCTATTTGAAAGAGAAAAAAAAAACAACTCGAGTATATAATAAACTATATGACTCACAAGATTACGTCAACACGTTCTAAGTATCTTTGAATATTAATATAAGGAACATTCTGGAGTGATGATTGTTTCACGTTATCGGCGGTGTAGTCGATTTTAAGATATCTTAATAAAAATGATAACGTTTTAATTGCACACGGGTATAAAGTCGGTCACTTGTAACATGATGATTGAATAGAAATCAAATTGGAGTGGTAATACGATTTGTAAATAAATAAATAAATAAATTCATAAATAAATATAAATACAGTATTTGCAAAGCGACGTTGTAGTTTCAATGAAGGATCATTTCAACTTCTGTGTTTGTGATTTAGCTTTCCTTACCATTTTTTGTATATTATCAGATAATAGTTTCAAAAAGTACAAGATTTAAGAATTGAAAGATTATCTAAATTTCGATTTTGTTTACAATATACATTGTTCATATAATTTTATAATTTAGTTATATCCTGTCATTATGTTTTGTTTATTCGTATATAAACAAATTTGTGTCGTTACGAATGTGTTCAGGTTTCCAGGCAGTGGGTACAACAATTTTTTTTTAGATGAAAGGCAGTCAAATGAGCTAATGGTTAACATAATAAGTGATTGCCGTCGTGCGCACATAGCACTTATTTAGGACACCCCTCACTTAAAATTAGGTGTGGCGGTGCAACTTACAATCGGCTACCACTTCCAGAGACGTACCACCAATTTTAGTTAAACTAAGTATTATTGTTTATATTTATAAAGTAAATTTAAATTGATAGTTTTAACATAGTATAAAAAAAGTATTTATAATTGTTCGAATATATAAAGAATGAACTTTCTCCGTTTATATTTTAGCTAACTTTATTAAATAGAAATCATGTGATTTCAATGAAACAATGTAGCTATTTAGAAACTATTTAGCTACCCAAAAACGATGTCAGCTGTCTAGGAACATAGAATGATGTAAGTCAGTCAATCACGGTGTCTGAGACAGCAATGATTTATTACACATAAACAACAAAAACGTATATAAAAAGAAATTAAATGACTTTCTATCGAAAACCATCAATGCGATCAATAAATTATTTTATAATAATCCATCATGCATTGCATAATTAAGCTGAACACTAAGCATTATAGGATCAAAGGCTTAGTGGACATCGTGTTGCGTAAGTATTCAATTACTGAATTAATTTCGTGATCCGATATATTCGATAGTCGTGAAAGTTAGTTATGATATTGAAATGAAAATATCGCTACAACGAACCGAATTAAAAAAACAAACAAATATAAAACAAAATATATGGTGCAATGATATTTGAGATTAATAGAACCTAAGATTTCGGAAGCTTTAATCATGTTAGGGCAACATTAATTATTTATTTAAATTTTATTTTACATGGTACAGTTATATAAGAAAGGCGAAAGATAATGCCAAAAAATATTATCTTATAGTAAACTTTAGAGATGTTAAAAAAAATAAAATATGCATTTGAAATAACAAACAAAAAAAAAAGATGTACATCGGCTCATTATTTAATAAGCAAACTACAATTTTAAATAATACTCTCAGACTGTACGTTTAAATAAAGTTATAAGTTACATGTGGACTTTAAAATAATTATTTACCAACATTACCTTAGCACAATTAAAATACTTCTCTGTAATGTTGGCAATGAGATATCCATTTCACGAAACCATTGACCTACCTTAAAAATTGTATTTCCAATTACTTGTAGACGGTTAACATATGTAGGTTCATATGCACGGTGAGTGCGAAGGTTTAGCACAAATACCACTTGAAAGTACTTGCGGTCGCAGTCGAAATAGAAAGGATAATATCTCTGCTAGAGATACCGCTTAACGTACCTTTATGTTCGACACTGTATTGGCATGACTTTAACACTACATTTTGAAATTCGTTTGAAGTTCGATAAAATATTCTATAGTCACGTACACCCTCGCTCTCCGTTTGTTTTTTTATTATTTGCGTCCACATCGACTTATGCGAATTACACGATCACATATCATTAAGAATAAAACGTTCGGAAATATACTATCGATAGGAGAACAAATCAAAAAGTAAAATAGAAACGTAAGTAGGAAATTTAAAAAAAAAAAACGAGATTGTGCAAAATTGGTATCGTGGTGTTGCCAAACAGCCTCGTTACACGACACAGATCCGTAATACTTATTGTGTTTAATCAGCGAGCGAAACAATAGCGCAAACGGATTGTTCCGAACAAAAGAGCGCTATCACAATTTCCAAACTGATAAAACTGGCCGAAGATATGATCATAAAAAAAATAAACTAACAAAATTCTTTGTTTCTTCAATTGTTTCGTTCCCGTGAAATGTTTATCCGTTTCAGTGGTACAATGTTAAATTGTTGCAACAAACAGTGTATATGATACTCGTAAATGGACTGTGTCGTGAAATTAAAAAAAAAGAAACTTTTGGCGCCGTGATTTACCGCTTGCTTTGCGAGGTGTGGTCCCTGGTCATAGTAGTGGGAATCTGGTTGATGGTAGGGTTTTTCAAACCCGCCTCGCTTGCTACTCCCATCAATGTCAATCTACCGTCATAACAATATAGCTATGTTTAGATAATCACATATTCCGGGCGAACACGCTTCACCATTTACTGCTCTTTTTCGAGTTAACATCAGGTAAAATGGAGGTCAAGTATTAGCTAATAACCCAAAAAACAGGCATCAGAAAAACTAGTAGTACCGTGTAATATAGATATCTCTGCGATCGGACGTAAGAAAACAAATAAATACGTGTGCAATGATATCCGACTTTTTGTTATCGGCAAAAAATAAAAATATTTTTCGAAATAAACATAAAAGAGACATACTGTACATACACTTAAAAGTAATTTTTAGCCTGCTGCTTATTAACTGCTTTATTTCTTGTTAAAAACAAATGAAAAACAAAAACAAGTGTTGTCCACTTTTAAAATATTAGTGCTTTATTTCAATGACAATATCTTGCTCTTGAGTTGTATTGGAATTTTTCTGGGAAACATGGACACATTAATTTCCATAAAATTTTTTCAATGAAAATCATTAATTGTTTTTTACTGTCTAATGTAAGCAAGGTTGGCAAAAAGCAATATGCATGTCTAACACTTATGAGCCAAGATGAGTATTTCGCTTTTAGCAATTGTTTCTGAATAATAACATAATGTATATACATTATGTTTATTACACTTTGCTAATAAATTTAATGTAATAACACCGAAATAGAGTAAAAGCAGACAAGGCATCTATTAATATCTTATTAATAATCTGTATTTTATTTTTATAAAAATAATTGACACAAAGATTTTCCAATGTTCTACGTTTATAGTATATCTTAAAGGTAACATATTAAGGAAATTATATAACTCTCATACATACTTTAAACCAAACAAATGTGAGACTAGGCATAACTATTTGTTTATAATGGAAGTACTACTTCACTAATTACTATTCACTAATTAGCTAAACTTGCTACATCCATGTTATTAAGAACTTAATCATTTATACACTTATTTGTTATGTCTTATTACATTTTAAGATATGAGAAGTAGACGCTATGTGATTTTTAGAGGGTGAACTTTTACATTCTCGGTTTCATTATTCCATTCGTTTGTTAAAAGTAAAATTTATTACATGTTTGTAAAAACTTATGAATACTCTAATATAATGATTTAAAGATTTACATAAGCTTCTTACTTTTTTTCTTAGAGATAAAAAAGTTTTAGAAAAGTTTTCAGTTAGATGACTGCATATTTATAGATGAATATTTATGATTCAGGCAGTTCAATGAAAATTTACTATCATTCTTTGTCCATGGTGAAATCAGTTCAGCTTCTTAAATCTTAGTTATGATACATATGAATTTTAACACACACCAAATTTTTTTATAAATAGTTTTTTTAGTGGAATTTATGATAAATATATCATTTTCCCTCCATTTAATTACATTTTGGTTATAATTAACGACAATGTAAGCAGAACATTATTAAACTTGTACATTAACACTGAAGATGACTTTTTAATTATTTCTCCAACATATCATTCATCAAATTAATTACCGATTCATTAAATAAAGACTATCTGCATAAATAGTAACTCAAGGTAATTCATATCGCCTAGCGTCACCGTTTTAATATACCTATACAACATGTACTTCAGATTATTGATAATTGATAAAATATTAATGTTCTTAAAATTGCGAAATAACTCGTGTGCAAATCTGTAATAAATTTTCGTAACTATATTGGTTGAGACACACTTACGGGACACTAATAGTTTTATAACAGGCAGGTAGCGTGATAGAACTATGATAACGCTTTTAGGTATGCACTTATCAAATAAAAATCAAACAGCCAGATCACGAAACAAATAGTGACAAAATAAACAAATAAGAAAACTTACCGCAACTTATTACACCTAGTAAAGTTTTGTAATGTTATCACAATGCACAAATAAATGAAAAGTTAAAGAATTAAATTCATTTTATTTCACAACACTACACTTTCACACTTTCGTGGCAGCCTGCCGGCTGAGCGGCGAAATTTGTTGATACTTTGCGAAAAGAATATCGTTACGCCAGATCCGCCGTCCTCAAACCGTTCAAAAACCTTCATTCCCTTCTCTACGATCTCCCCACTACTATTCATGTGACAATAACGTTAGATTTGATTGGTTGGTTACTTTCTTAGTGACGGTCATATTGTTACTGAATGTCGATACCAATTAAGATTTTTATCGAAGTAATCTTAAATAAATCTTAAGGTACTCTAAAATGTCTGAAATCTAAATAGTAAATTTTAATAATTTAGGTTTTAGTATGATATCGAAATATTAATAAATATTATGATATGATTCTAAATCTTAATACTTTTAAAATTAATCATCGGTGTAAAAATTTCTACAAATAAATAATATAGTGTACAAGACGTTCTTCGAGACATATTCATGTGCTTTAAATAAAAGTGGCCTTAACTTTTTAAATAAAAATATAATCTCGCGATTTTGAACTATTTTTAATGAAAACAGCTATTTATCGATAGAATTTAATTATGTTAGCGCACAACCAAACATTTTGACTTTATCCATAACGTTTTGAAATCTAAACTATATTTAAAATGACGGCTATGAAATTCTATTAATGTTATTTACAATAAAAATGTACGTAATCAATACGATATATAACGAATATTTTATCAAAATATGGCTAAAAAATTACTTACTTTTTTAACTACTTTTAAAATAGGCTCCTGGTAAATAATTGCAGCAAATATATTTTACACGCTTTTGCTATTTAATATATTTTTGGTATTATTATTGCAAAAAGTAACTTATAGTAAAATAATGTTTAGAAGCAATATTTCCCATAATTTTTGTACGAGTATACTAGGAAAATTCGTGATATCAAAATACTAGTCTCATGGAACAATAATGAACGTATTGTTTTACTAGATGGCGTTGCATTTATAAAAATGAATCTCCTAATGAAGTATTTCGAAAATTTAATTTCCTCCTTGGCGCAGCGGTTATTTGCCTTTATCTCTGAGGTCACTGGTTCGATCCAGGACACTTAAGGGTTTTTGTTTTTCGGATTCGCTTAGCAAGGTTTCCTAAAAAGCTCTGCTTATTCCTGTCTGTCAATATAACAGAGCCACAGAATTATGGGCAAACAGGCGTTACCATATGCAGAATCATTGATAGTAAAAAACTCAAAAAAAAAAGAGGTTTATAATTATCAACTATTTGTCTATCGTATACAATCAGAGAAAAGAAATTCAATAATTATAAACTTATGTTATAAATAATTAAAATTCGATATTTTATTTTTTTGTTTTACATGAGAGAAATACATGCCGTCACTGGACCATGGAGAAGTTGTGTCTTAAACGCTTTCAAATCCAAATGTAGGCTTCCTCCAGCCATCTCTACTTAGTCTTTTGATGAGGGAACAAGTTAGTCTTCTTACCTGGCTAACGGACCCTTCGCGCTCATCATGTACAAGCCATAGAAGAGAAATTCAGCCGTAGTGTTCATTCACATTAGACACATTGGTGCTGCCTTAATGAAATTAAGCAGCAATAATGGGTTTATTAACTTTATATCAGCTCAGCCGTTATCACACCAAGATGACCCTTTTTTGCAATGGGCTAGAACTTGACTTCTATTTCATATGAACTTAAGTGACATTGAAGTTATACGTATTTAATACGATGCGCCATAGCCTATAATATTCTGGCTCTCGCATGATTGCCGGAACGCAGCTTTACTGTTATGGCGGCAGATAGACATTTAGGATGCAGTCAAATGACTGTCACCGTGGCGCAGTGGTTTACCTCTTGTAGCGCGTAGATCCTGCGTTCGTTTCCCCGGCCACTTTAGTAGCGGAGTTTGAAGGCTTTTAAAGGTTTTCAAATCTGCCTGGGTAACTACCCGTTTCTTAATAATTTGCCGTCATTCATTTGAGAGTCAAAAGGTTTAGAGCAATCTCGCTTAACTATCTAAGGCCTTATCATTTAAAATCAGTTGAAATGAAAGATAATAATTATTATAAAATCGATAAAAAAGTTAGGATTCCTACTGCTGCAAGTACAAGATAAAGATGTAACTGCGATTTATAACTGTAATGTGATAAATGTATTTGGATCCAAAACTGCGCAACCTTTTTACATTATTATCGTAAGCGAATGACGGATGTCTGTTCTTTATTTATCCTTATAAAAACTATTTTATGCATACTGATAACTAAACCCTGTAGGTGAGAATGATTTTTCAAGAAATGAATTCATGAAAAATGCAACTTAAACTAAACTGTTTCTCTTCAAAATATCTCAAAAGTACTTCAATTTCTTTAAAACATATTGCGAGGTCTAGTAAATTATTCTGGCGTAGGTTTCTATATTTTAATAAATCAATAGCAGATTATTTAAGGATAAGACGACCAATTGAACCGTCGTTTAAATTTTAATAGACAGTAACCTAAAAAGTTTTCATAAATCGCTATTAGTAGCCCTCAATCGTTAAACATGTAGGTAATTTACTAGGATTTTTTTATTGCCAGCAATGAATGAGAGGGCAGCAATTTATGATTTGGATCATAGACGTTTAAATATCGAAATATGTGATAAATTTCGAATGTGAAATTTGTGTAAAATGTTCGTTGAAATATATTAGGGCGCTTCGATTGGCGAGGGCGGGCGGGCGTCTGCGCGCATGCGCGTCGCGCCGCGACAGCCCATGGCTGCGGCGGCGCAGGCGCGCCGTCAGTACGCGCGCGCCCTCGCCATGGCTCGGTGGCTGACGGCCCTCGCGGCGCTCCTCCTGCTCGCCGCCGCGCCCGCGCCCGCGCACGCGCGCAAGTCCGCCCCCCACAAAGCCGAACCCCAGATCGAAGAAGTCACCGCCAAACAACTGGAGCGAGTACTTGAAGAGAAGGACTTCGTCGCAGTGTACTGGTGTAAGTGCGGACCCCGCCTGGCGCGGCGCCAGCGCCGTGTCGAAACGTCGCGGCGGCGCCCGTCCAAATGGGTTATCGCCGAGTTAATGATCTTCGGACGGGCGCACAGGAGCGTCCGATATTTTCGAAGCTCCGCTCGGCCCTGCCTCTCGTTATGCAACAGACAATAAAACTTGACCCGACCGCTGCGGCCGTCGGCGACGCCTAAAATGGCGCCGAGTCTCGCTTTCCACGACCCCACCGGTGCTGGCGCCGCCAAGGTCGCCGGGCGCCTACGCTCCCGGATCGGCTAAAACTATAGCAGTGTATGCCGCCGAATGTACCGCTGAAATAGATCCCCATTACGTTGTGTTGGCATTCCGACTATTTTCGTTTGTCGCCAACTCTGCGATCGTCTCCGTTGACATGTCAAAGTTTCTCTCATCCTACCGCAGGAGGGTGTCTCTGTCTCTATGAGCTCTGTCCACTAAATGTCAAATTGTAATTAATATTTTGTCTTGTCTATTATTCTGTTGCAATCATTGTATCATTTAAAATACGTTTTTGTGCAAACGGCGTTGTTGTAGACGTTTGAAGCGCTGAAAGATGCAATACATCAACGTCAATAGCTGTCGAGATGAAACGGTCGTTTCACCGCAAAAATTAACAGCTGTTCATTATTTAAAACACTCTTAGTATTAAAGGTAGTCTTTGAGCTTGTTTTATAACTATATCCAAGCGGTGGTCGTTCGGAAAGCTTCGCATCTATGTCCGACGTCAAAATAAACATAAACAAAACATTAAACACTATAAACATTCTGCACAGATCATCAAAGTTCATAATTTCCTGCGATACAATAAAGAAGACCACATGTCAAAAATTAATTTTAGATTCTATTTTTAAAACGAGGGTTAATATTAGTATTTAAAAAGGTTTGACAATGACATATTTTATTTATTTAGTGATTAAAGTCATACGTTTTTAATCATAAAACTATGTATCTCTTTGAAGTTTGAACAGATTAAAATAAGTCTCACATAGGGATGTTCATTAAATATTAAAAAGATATATCTCCAGATCGTTCGAGATTGTACATCGCAATCGTCGTTTTTAAGTGCTTTAAAATGAATCAAGTTACAGAATTAGGGTTATAACTCCTCGGTGCGTTATCATAACGCCCGCCAGTACGTGAATCGAAATTTGTGTTTTAAAAATAGTACCAGTTCCCAGTATAATGTTTTAGAGAAAAGACATAATTACGAAAATGCTCCGGTATACAACTGTTGCGTTTGGAATACGTCCAAAATCATCGCACGTTATCAACTTTGTTACCGGATTAATGAAAATTTTGACATTTTACAAAGAAAATTTCAATGACAAAAAAATGGTTGCTTAAAAGCGTCAAACAGCGTCAAAGTTGGCGGGAAAATCTAATGTCATATAATGTTTATTTATACGGATTATTGTTATTGGTCATTTTAGCAAACGAGTAGATTTAACGAAGCAGTTCTAGTTTGTGGGTTATTATCAAACAATAATAATTTTACTCATGTTATAAACTGTAAATAGCTTAGGTATGTATTGATATTCAAAATTACACTTGTGTATTGGTGTTCTAAACGTGGATACATTTTTAATTATAAACGTATTCTTACATTTTTTTATTTAAACTACTTGCAGATAATCTTTGCTTAACGTTGACAAATCACGTCAATGTTTAAAAATAAACAAATAATTTTTAAATTGAATGCTTTTGTAAGAATTGTATTATTTTTTATTCATCTGTTCTCTTTTTCCACACGAACGATGCCAAATCTAATACTCCCCTCTAATAATCCCCTTAAAAAGGGGTTCAAAAGATTTTTTGTTGCAAAAATCGTGATGTTTTATTTTTTATAAAAGTATTTTTTTCTGCATTTCGTGTTGTGACGACTATCCATAAATATAAAAAATTGGTCAAAAAAAAATTGCTGGTGAATATGCGTATTTTAGTGTTTTAAAAAAGATATCTATTTGCACTATTTTTTCTTTTGTGTAAAAATCCACACATTGTTAAGTCCGGTTTGAACGCAAATATTTAAATCTAGATTCAAAAATTTAGTGGTTCTGTTCCGTAAAGGAAAAATTGTAATAAACACTTAGTGTCCATATTGTACTCGTATTTAACTGTTAGGTCTATGGCTAATTTACGTATTCATGTTGGATTTGTCATTAATTACACGAAAATTAGCAGTCATTTATTGCTGACAAATTCGCAAGCTTAAGGAGCTTTTTAGCGCTTACGAGAGTCACATTTCAAAACTTGTCATAACTTTTCTTAACGTCTTCAAATGTCTAAATTATTACCAAAAGAATTAAAATATAGGCGCCGTACTTTGTTAAAAAAAAACTACAAACTAACACCGAAAATATTTTTAACAATGGAGCAAATTAATAATATCTATCTGTTGAATATAATACATAATCTGCCACCCACAAACACAACTAAGAGAATCTTTTTGAGTGCTTCCGTGGTTCATCCGCTTGCCTTGTAACGCGGAGGTCCCGGGTTCGATTCCCGGACCATAGGAATAGTTGAATCTGAATGGTGGTTTTTCGAAACCTTCTAGGCTAGCTACCGCCATATAATACTATACAACAGCATTTCTGTTTCGGCAGTCATACATGTAAGCTAGACGCATTCTGGCCCAACGTGCTTCACCGTCTACGGCCTCATTGTCACTCAACATCAGTAGAAATCAAAGCCAAGTGTTAACCCATTATCGATAGAAAAAACTATTATATGAAATTCATATATAATTTCGCTTTTCACCAGACGTATCTGTTATTCGTTCATTTTAATTTATCTTAAATTAATACGCATCCTATTTATAGTGATGCCATAATGCATAAACATTAATTTATATAAGTCAGTTATTTTAAATCTTTTATTTACGCCATCATAACTCTTGTGTCCCTACGTATTTCTGACGTAGTGCCCTACTTTTTCTCAGTGTGAATCAGACTAAACTTGTAATATATAAAACTGTCATTTTGAAGTTATTTCTAGACAAGAAACAGACATTATTAATTTACGTAACTCCTCAACTATTTTAATCAGTATATGTAGTTTCATGGTTAATGGAAAATTTCCGTTAGAAAATAATTTATAAGACGAATCTCTCCATTGATTTATACAGGCCCAGAAATTAGTATAGTTTTAACAGTAGTAGTAGTATTCGTAAAGCAACACATTTTCAGTCCGCGTCAAAAGACTTAGACATATTGAAAATTATCCTCATCAACTTATTACTCGTAATACTCATAGTTTTAATTTTAACTGTTTCACGAAATTTCTAACGCTTTACGGTATCTGTGGTCACTGGAAGACTGAGGAACTTTTCATTTATATTTTTCCCTTTGTCTTTAAAATGTTTTTTTTTCCTTCGAAACAAGAGTTCTTTAGTGATACCAATTTTACATAATGTGTTAATCATGAAATGTCTAAGCAATTGCCCGTTCTGTTTGTCCTTGAAAAAAGATATCTCAAATAGAAAAACTGCAACGTTTTTAGGTTACAATCAAAATGGTGAACGCTGGTAAAATCAAAATGTAACGAAAGAATATAGATTGCGCTAAAGTTAATTCCGAAGAGATTTATTGTTGTTGGCGGCTGTTGGCGATTCGTATCCCGCTCGCTTCGAAACAAATTAGTGGTTAGCACAATAGTGGAGAACATTAAACGGTTATGTATGCGAGCGGTGACGGCGTGTTTGTGTTAAACGCGAGAGCTCGCGTAGCGCTTTTACGAGCTATAACAAAACAGCAAATAATGAACTCGATCGGCAGAAGTACTAGTCCTGTTCAATTTCTTTTATCGACTATGGGCTAACACTCGACCTGAACTTGAAACTTTTAAATGACATTGAAATTTCATTGTCATTTATAAAATTTAAATTAAAGAAGATTGTGAGGCGTGTTCCGACTCCAATGTACATGACTACTAGAAAACAGCAATGATGTTATGACATTAATCTTGAGCGTGATAGCCAGGTTGATACGAAAAATTTTATTACCTATTTGAACTTCATTCCAAAATGTGGCTCAGGAATCAGAGCGTCACATTGTTGCGCCACTAAGGCTGTAAAACTTTTATACCATTAATTCTGCTAGTTCTGGATTTTTATTTATTTTTTAGTTTTTATTTATTTATTGCAATATAAGTGGTTTATTTTTTAATACGTTTAAGCAAGTATAGCCTAGTATTGTAAATCTAGATTAAACAGATGTATTAGAAACGTTTGTAATATTTTTAAAGTTTTCTTTTAAGTTTTCTCTACTTGCTCAATGACAGTGCTCTTCTATACTTTTAGTTGGCAGTGAGAGAAAGCAGCATGTTATCAATTTTGCTCTTTACAACCTGCGGTTGTACCTCTAGCTTAAAGGTTTACGATAACGAATTAATAAAAGAATAAAAGCTACGATTAGTACATGACACAGACTACATATAATTTGTTTTGAATTTTGCATGCTAAAACAAAGATTATCAATTTAAAAACAAAAATCTGTGTTCTCGGTTATGTTTATATTATGTCATTGAGGATTCCACAAGCATTAAGTCCGCCTACGAACGCTACGAGTACTAATAAAGTTTATTTACTAAAGTTTATGTACTAATAAAATATATTTAGTGATTTAAATCTATTTAAATTTTGAAGTTCCATAGACATGATTAAATTTTTTTAACTTTACTCTATGGACATTTTTCGCGCTAATAAAAACAAGACGTGTTTTTTCATTACATTTTATTGGTTTAGTATTCAATTTTAATTAGTTTAAAAGTTAATTTACTGCCAAGCGAAGAGAACTTACTGTTTCATCTTAGAAAGGTAAAAATTATTTTATACTACTAGAAAAAGATGATATTGTAATCTCATTTACTATTTAATAAAATAAAGGAGATTGAAACAGCAAATCGAAAAAAGTGAGTCTGTCACAAAATACCATCAAAAATAGAGGGACATTTTGCGTAGAAAGAGTAGAGTCGAATGTTAAATTGATGATAGTCAAAAAATTACATCATAGTTATTAGTAATTAAAAAATCTTATAAAATATCAACTGTTGGCGCAGGTTAATTTAAGTACTAGTCTTATTCCAAGGAGGTCTCCCTTTTAATTCTGGTCATATGTGCAGCGGAGTTTGAACGTTGATAGAACATCTTCAATTCCACCTAGTTAGCTGTCAACCTTTATTTGAATCTACCACCAAAACAGCTTCGCTGAGTTTCTACAGTCACACCTGTGAGAGCCAGATTATTCTACACAAGTACGTTTCGTCATTAAAATTGTCATATAAAAAATATGTACGTGTAGTGTTAACCAATTGGAAAAAAGCAATTGCCTCCGAGGCGCAGTGATATACCTAGTACCTTGTAACGCAGAGGTCCTAGGCCATAACAGAAGTGAATTATGGATGGTAGGGTTTTTTTTAAAAACCACCTGTTTTTTTTCTTATTTTAACTAGCTACCACCCTCAATGCCAATCTGCTGCCTTAACAGCATTGCCGTGTTTCGGCAGTCATAGGTATGAGAAGCAGAAGTATTCTGACCGAACACGTTTTACCATTTACGGCCCGGCCCTATCACATACGTTTACAACATCAGGTATAATCGAAGTCAAATATTAGCCTATAACTGAATAAAAAAAGACTACTATGCTGCAAAAGGTGTCTGCTGAGCGAAATAGATAGACAGATCCCGTTGGGAAACATAAAATAATCTTCATTATATTTGCAGATGGAAAGGTGATTTCGAATAGTTAAAACTTATGTTTGGAGTTGTCTATTTGGATAAAATTTTAAACACAATTTGTAATACCATCGGAATAGAAGATTTACATCACCAGTGATACGAACGTGCCCGTACCGAGTCTCTAAGAAGAGAATTGCGTTTGATTAGCATAATGTTAACTCGTAACCGAAAAAAAAGGTGATGCTTGTATAGTAGCTATTGTTAACTCACGAAAGGTATGCGACTTTTTTCCTCCGTTTAATACATAATAGCACATACGAGGGTGGTGTCCACTAAAAAGTTGGCAAGGGACGACTTAAAACATTCTCTGCTAATTTCCGTTTCATTCATTAATATATATGCTTTGTTATATAGACATATGTTATGAAATACTATTATGAAAGACTTTAGAACAAATGTGTCTGCTTTAAAACGAACTATTTTACAACAGTCAATGGCGTAGTGGTAGAATGCTTTTCACATATTTCGGAGGTCACCCACTTAAGTGGAGAAGTTTGAATTGTAATTTGTAATGTTAATGTTGTGTTTTTTACTTCTGCTAGTCTAGCTACAAACCATACCGTCGATAATAGCCAGAGGATTTCATGCGTGCATACTTCAACATTTTTGGCTTCACTGTCACTTGAAATCGTGTGAATGTAAAAAATAAACATTGGAACATAACGTATAATACATATCTTGTTTCATAACTTTTTTATCGCTAAGCGAATCATTTTTTAATATCACAATTTAGTTTCATTTATAATGATAAGTAATTAAAATTTAAGTTAATCAGCCTGCTGAACATAAATTTAAGAAATTCATTGTTCCTATTATCAATAACATGTGTTTTCAATAATGATTAAATTCTAATTGTCTATGACAGGTGTGTTTTGTGTTGTTATATAAAGTTACCGGCCGTCACTCGCCCGCTCCTCTCCCCTAGACATGGTATTTATTTTATTTAATATTAAGTTTATTTCGCCTCCAGTATATTTATCAATTTTAGAGTACGCTGGACTCGGTGAAAAGTTTCATTGAAATTTGAACCCATTTTTCTTTCTCCAATAGCGGTGAAATTTCAAAGAACACAAACACTAAATTTCACGTCTCTGGGACTAGCCCGCTTCGGCTGCACGTTGATAGATTGTTTAATCGGTCGAGAATTTGAATTTTATAAATATAGACTATTGCAAATTTCAAAAAAGTATTAGAATGAATATTGCTAAACTACAGAAATTGCTTGTCTAACCCTAATAAAACGCGGTTTCCGCCATTAATTAATTGCATTTCTAATTGTATGCTTATTTATAACGATGGCTATAAGTAGTCTATCAATCTGTTGCCCACCGAAGTTGAATGAAATGCACTATATCGGCTTGAATATGACCATCGATGAATGAAGAACACAACGTCAAAAAACAATTCATTGAATTATAAAATGTAAAGTTAGCATATTACCTTTACCCAGTAGCTTCATAGCTTCCTGTACGGTCAGACACAACTCAAAAATTCTCTTTACGTTAATGATGACAGGAGTTTAACATTAGACTAATTTTGCGAGAAAAATAAATAATAATACATTCATTTATAATGACGTTAAAAATTTTAAGTTATTCGCCTTATATCAGCTTCGACAGAAAGCTACACTATATAAACAAGCAATGTAATCTAAGTAACTAAAACTTTACTCTAAGTAAGCAAAAAAGCTACAAAATATTTATATTATTATATTCCACTTACATATGTTTCCTTTCTTATTTTTCAAAATTATAATCACAATTCAAAGCCATTTTAGTCTTTAAAAACGCCAAATGTTAACAAATCAATAGTTATGTTTGATTAAAAATTTTGATGTTGTCAATAACAAAAAAAAATATTCGTTCTTAAAGGTATTGCCGTCATCTATGAAAACTCGTCTTAATGTTACCAGTTTAATTTAAAATAAATAACAATTATTATTACGTACACAAGTACGTTACTGTATTTGTTGCGTAAATGTAAAGTAGTCATTTAGTACGACAGAGCAACTAAATGCGTTGGTACATTTAAAATGCCTATTATAAATAACGTAAGAATTTTTGGAGATATTAGTGTACCAAAAATTTCTATGGTTATTTATGGCCCTGCTTATTAAAACGTCAAGACAAGAAGTGTTTTATAGAGATCGTTTAAAAAACCATGAGCTCAGTCGGAAAATACGAAAAAAATATAAATTTGTTTTCATAGCAGCTAAGGAGCCCTTTATTATCATTCGTGGAAAAAAATTTGATTGAATTGAATTTGATTGAATTCCACCACAATAATATAAATAGCAAACGATTTTAATTACATTCTTCTTGCTTTTAAACGAAATTTGGTCTTTCACGAAATTGTCTAAACAAATAAAAATTTTCATTTGATAATAACTTATTCGAGCAATTTTTCACCGTTTAGCATTTTACATCTACTGCACAACGAAACAATCACTGCTTTCTACCAAAAAATAAAAGTAAATGTAAAAAACACAATAATGTTAAATGTTAAAAATGTAACATAATAATGTAAAAAAACAAATGAACAATTACAAAGTCAATCAGTAGGATTTCTTATTATATTTTATGTGACTTATTTATTAATATACTGTTTCTATTAAAAGAGTATTCCTCAAATCGCGCAATTTTCAATCAAAATTAATAGGTTCGAAATCTAACTTCAACATCTAAGTGTATTTTAACTTAATTTTAATATAATATATGTGTATATACTATACGTGGCTTGATAAAACAACTTTTTAATATGATTGATATTTAACTCATTCTAGGGAGATAAATAATGTCCATGCACAGCCAAAACCGCTGATCTTAGAGACATGAGATTTACTAAAAAAAGTTAAAAGTCCAAAAGGGGAAAAAGAGAAAGAAACATATTCCTGAGTAAGAACAACTTTAATATCAAATAAAATTATCACGCCCTGCGAAGACGGCACGTAATGGGTAGTTTGCATATAAGTATCTTTATACTTCTCGTAGTTAAAACGCGAAAACCATAAAATTTCAACCAAAAATGAAACCATTAACGAAAACGTTTGCGGGCGGACTTGCGTGTAATAAATATAATAATCATAAAATTAATTATCAACGTGATTTGTTTAACGACGTCAATAGTTCGGTTACGTGAAACGTTAGAAGTCGTTAAAGAAACTCGCTACCCGCAGATCGCGCGACGTGGGCACGCACTGGGCAAGCAGTCGTAAAACACACACAAAGACACACTCAATGCTCGCCGGAGATTCCAGATTTAACACCAACAATTCTTAACAACTTTATTATATCGTCACGGTGTTTAAAATATCTGTTAAAGAAATATTTTGCCTACAACAAAGACTAAGCAATGCAGTATACATGATTTTGCTATTATAATAGGTTTCAATTGTGTTTTCCGCTGTCGTTGCAAAAGAGAAATGTAGCGTTTTGCAACTATTTCGTTATTTGGACATTGAAGCGTTTCTTTAGGATCAAGAAAAGTTCCAACATACAGACTGAACAGATCTGAACGAACTACCCAAAATGCTTTCAAAGGTTGTATTTTGAGATACGGAGACAAATATAATTTACTAACAATCTTCTTGTCATTTTACCACTAAGAGTAATTTTTCCATTACTAACAAATTGTGGACTTTATTATCATTAGCGGTATTTTGATATAGGTACTCTAGGTTTATGCTGCCGAATAAAAAACATTAGTGTACTAACAATTACTGTGCTGAGGGACTTGTAGTTAGTGAAATTTTACTTCTATAACGGGACACGAAACGTTAGTTCTGATGATGTTTCATTAGTTCGAGCTCATGTAGTGCACTTAAAATATATATTAACTGTATTGTTACATGCAAGCGTATAGATTACTATCAGATACATCGATACTCCTATCTTGTCTTTGTATTAAAAAGATACTTTTTAATCATTGATACATAACGTACTACATACATCAAGAAGATCACTCGAATCTAATCCGCAGCGCAGCTGTTTATCATTTATTTTGTTAGACGAAGTTCCCCGATTCGATTTCGGGACTATCATACAAACCTAACCATCGAATCTCTAATATGCATTGGATTCGATGGTTATAGCGTTTTTACGAACCCGCCTAGCAATGCCAATTTCAATGTCATTCTACCATCACAGCTTTGCTGTTCTAGCTGTCATATATATAACAACGACATATTTCAGTTGAGCACACTTCACCAGTTGCGGTTTCATTATTATTTAAGATTATTTAAAATTAAAATCAAGTGTTATTTAATTGACAAAAATATGTTTTTTATTCATAAATAAAAATCAATTAATAATATGACTTATTATATTGTACTTAAAATCACTATTCAAACAAATTTATCACACCTTTGGCAGTTTAACATATCTGATACGTACTTCGTCGGGTTTCAGACGCCAGAAGCTGCGTGACATGCGACAAAGTGTTGGAGGAGCTCGAGAAGATCGACGACGACACCGACACATTCGGCGTGGACTTTGTGAAGATCAACGACAAACGGCTTGCGAAACAATATGGCATCACGAAATTCCCCGCCCTCACGTACTTCCGTGAGAAGGAACCGATTATTTACGAAGGTCAGATTCTATTAGATGTCTTACAAACAAAGAGGCGACAGTTTACCATCAACATTATTAGCTGATAGACCTACATAACTGGACACAGGCCTCACCCAAAGGATGTTTACAGTATAAAAACACTGATCGGTTCTTAGCAACCAGCGGCCTACAGTTAATTGTTCATTTGCAACTATTGTTTCATGGCAGGGAGTTAGAAACATGACCGTTGAATTTGCAGTAGTAACATTGGTGCAAACAAAAATTCTACTACAGAGACGTAAAAGCAAACATACTTAAATCTTCTTCTCTTTATAGTTCATCTTGTATAGTTTTGCTGAATGTTTATTGTCTGTTTCTTTCACACTTTAGGAGATCTCATGGACGAAGAGAGCGTCCTGGATTTCCTGACGAGCTTAGAAGCAATGGATCTTCCAGACAGGATAGAGGAAGTCAATCAAAAGATTCTAGGGAAAATAATTGAAGAAACTGAATACGTAGCCGTTCTGTTTTGTGAGTATCGCACATCGTTCGCGGGCGTTCTTGTAATTTAACCTGTTCATCAGCTATTGTGGTAAAAATCTGAGCTACTCTTCTAAACTAACATAATAAAAGCAATCTGTTAAATTCTAGCTATCAAGTAGTTACTCTTCTCTGTTTGCTTAACTGAAACGTAGACGTCGAAAGCGTTTGTAATGAAATAATCGTGCCGTGTGTTTTACTGTGTTTCTGACGTAGGTCCCGATCTCAGAACTTGCAGTCCGCCGATCAGTAAGTAAGGTTTTCAGCTCGCGGCATGCCATTTAATGTTGTGGCCGTAGCTGCTCGCTTCTTAGACTAGAATTTGATAATATGATAAAACGGTATCGCTTGTCGCTTTCAAATAAAAAATATAGCCGTTACCAGAAATTTAAAAACTGAAGGACCAATGAAGTGTATATTGCGGAATCAGATGATTAAATATCAATTTTTGGCACGTGCCAAACTTCATAGCAATTTGATCGTTGATCTATGGTCTCACATACAACTGTAGGCTTGCGCACCGCATTACTGCTTTATTTCGTCAATTCACTGTTTGTCTACATGAACTGTATTTTGTCTGTCGCTGTCCTATCTATTCTTTGGTATGTACCTTCAGCGTTATATCTGCATGTCCGTCGGCTGTGAGAGAAGGCTAGAATCAAAATCGCGTTAGCATTATCTGGCCGTGCGGCGAGCTATTTTGGCCGTCCTATTTCTGTCTTGCCAGCCAGCTCGGATTGACGGACCGACTTGTCACGAATACGTCGTCCGTACATTCTCATCATTACGTTAAATAACACTTGAAATACTCAAAATGTACCATAACAACTACACAAATGGATTAAAAAATACAAAACCATTAAATTCTTTATATGACCTTGACCTTAATAATAAATTAAAAGCGACAAATAAGCGAGAACATGAACGCATGTTATGTTAAAATCTGTTGCTACAGAAATATTAAGTATGATCAAACTCGTAGAGTACGAATAATTGAAATATTACTGTGTTAGAAATGAAAATAGAATAGATATTTTAGCGGATTTCTAGTGTACCCTGTGAAATTAGGTTGGTATGCACATTCAGAATATGTTACCCACACACCGAGCACTTAGCACATCTCCCGCTTTTATTGTCACATGCAATATGTGGAAGTAGATGTATCAAGGTTTAAAGGTCACCGCTGCACGACATGAGGTCTATAGTAGCGTACACTTATTTTAACTTTCTTTTACTGCACTCAATTCGCTGTGCATTGCTCATAACTGCACTGCTTCAAACCCTTTATGAGGCATGACAGGAAGATGTACTTCGTGCCTGAAAATGATAATCAATAGAAATCTTAAATGTTGACTCGGCATGTTCCAGATAAACCAGAGTGCAAGAAATGCGCTAAGGCCCTCCAAGAACTGGAGAACATTGACGACGAGGCCGATCAGCTCGGCATCGGCTTCGTGAAGATCCACGACGAGGAGCTCGCCGAGGAGTACAGTCTTGGAGAATTGCCAAGATTAGTATACTACAGGCATCAAATACCCATTATTTATGAAGGTTCGTGACTCATTATTTACTCACGTCTAGATCTTCGAATTATATTGGCAATTGTGTAGCTGCTTCAAAATTGCATACGTTGCTATGATATTTTATTAAAGTTCAGTTAAATTTTTGTGATTATGTTTTTTATAAGATTGTAATTAAAAGAAATCAATTTACATTTTTGATTTACTAAACAAATTATAAGTACTTCGGTTTCCATAAAAAAAAACCTATTTTAAGGTGAACTAAGCAGGGAGGAAGATGTTTTGGAATGGCTGATTGCAAACAAGTCTACCGGAGACGAGGAGGACGTCATCGAGGACGTTACTGCCAAAACTCTTAATACACTCATAGGCAACGTGGACAACCTTGTCGTTTTGTTTTGTAAGTATAATTTCTATCCTATATGTTGCAATTTAAGAAAAATCTATAGAATTCATTTGCCCTATTATATATTTTTTATTTTGTGGTATCAAATACCATAACATGAATTAATCATATTGAAATTTATCAACGTTTATATTACATCGCTATGTTACAGACGATCACGGCGACGAAGAATCGATGACAGTATTAGGCGAGCTCGAAAAGATAGACGATGACTGCGACCGCCACGGTATCCAGTTTGTGAAGATTGACGACAAAAGAGCTGCCGTGGAATTTGGTATTGACAACGTTCCAGCCATCGTCTACTTCGAAAAGCAGATACCCAATGTTTACGACGGTGAGAATTATACCAAATATTTTGCAACTCATTTTCACTTAAATTGATGAAAAACGCTTATAAAAAATATTAATAACTACAAAAATAGAAGTGTAGCGGGATAGATATTATGTAGTGTTATAGTATTATTATAGCGTCAGAGTATTTTTACATGTAAAACTATTTTATATTTTATAGGTGATCTTGAGAATGAAGAAGAAATGCTGGAGTGGCTTGTGGATCAACTCGAAAAGGATGAAATTGAAGATGTTACTGACGAAATGCTGGATCGTTTAATCAAAGACGGCAAAACTGTGGCTGTATTATTTTGTAAGGATCTATTAGATGTCATGGTACCGGAATTTGGATGTAATCTAGAACAAATATTAATAAACACTTAAATAATTACAGATGACAACAATGATCGTAAATCACAGAAGGTACTAAATGAACTAGAAAACATTGACGATGAATGTGATCAACTTGGCATAGCTTTTGTTAAAATAGACAACGATGATGAAGCAAAAGAATATGGCATTGAAAAAGTTCCGACGCTTTTGTACTTTGAGAAAGGTATTCCAACATATTATGAAGGTAACCTAGAAGAAGAAGAAAAGGTCCTTGATTGGCTCAGACACCAAAGTGAAAACGATGAAATCGAGGATATAACCGATGAAATGCTAGATCTCATAATTGAAAAAATGCCATACGTTGCAGTCCTTTTCTGTAAGTAATTTTTTTAAAGATAATTTATAATGTAGCTGAGTAACACTGTACCTAGGGGAAACAGTACTGGTAGATCACAAATTATATCGCACAGCCAAAAATGGAAAATTTCATCGATGTTTTTCTACTAATGAATTTTATAACTTTTACTTTTTAATAAATATGACCACTTTAAATTTGTTTTGCTTCAATATTACCCTTAGAACTGGCATAAAAATGAAATACAGGTTTTCAACTTATTTTCAGATGATAAAGATCAGAAAAAAAGTCAGAAAATTTTGGCTGAACTTGAAAACATTGACGATGAATGTGATCAAAATGATATAGCTTTCGTTAAAATTGACGATGATAAGGAAGCCAAGGAATACGGTATCGAAAATATACCTACAATGGTGTTCTTTGAAAAAGGTATCCCGCACATTTACGAGGGTGACCTAATGAAAGAAGAGGAATTATTAGGATGGTTGCTGCACCAAAAACGTCATAGTGAAATACCTGAAGTTACTGATGAAATGATGGATAAATTAATAGAAAGCACACCATATTTAGCTGTAATTTTCTGTAAGTACGATAATATAATGCTATTACAAATATTATGTAGATTAAATAAAATCTTAATTGATAACATGAAAAACTTACTGTGTTACAGACGACAAGGATGATAAACAAGATATTCGCATCCTTAACGAATTAGAAAATATCGATGATGAGTTAGAGAAGGAAGGCATTGTTATTGTGAGGATTGATAATGAAGCTGAAGCTAAACAGTATGGCATAGACCATTTACCAACTTTAGTTTATTTTGAAGAAAACATACCTGCTATATATGAGGGCGACCTAATGAATGAAGATGAAGTATTGGAATGGCTTATCGAACAGAAAAATAGTGCAACCATCGAAGAAGTTACCGATGAAATTTTAACTGATCTGATTGAAGAACACGAATATGTAGTCGTATATTTCAGTAAGTATTTTTGTTTTATAAGCGCGTGTTAATTGAGAGGAATTGTCCTCAATAAAAGTTTTGACAACTCATTTTTACAAATATATTTTATTCGTTTTATTGGTTGATTTGCAAATATTTTTAAGGTGGTAACTGTGAAGAAGGGGAAGAATGTGATAATATATTAGAAGAACTAGAGAACATTGACGATGAACTAGATGAAACGGGCATTATATTTGTGACGACTGAAGATATATCATTGGCCAAAAAATACGGTATAAAGACTTTCCCCACTCTTGTTTTCTTTAGAAACAAGGATCCACTGATTTACAAAGGTTAGAGATTTATATTATTAATGTATTAAGTTGAATTAAACACAAAAAAATACTGTAATGGACACTTTTTTAATAGGTGATATTGAAGACGAAGATGAAGTATTAGCTTGGCTTACTGATGAAAATACTCTTGAAATTCCTGGAAAAATTGAGGAAGTTAACTCTAAAATGTTAGAAAAAATTTTAGAAGAAAATGATCACATTGTTGTCTTTTTCTGTAAGTATTACTAAAATTTGCTTTTATTGTCATTTAAGTTGTTCTTGATTTTTATAACGAAAAATTTACAGATAAGGAAGGTGATAAAAAATCTCAAAAAATACTTAGTGAACTGGAGAATATTGATGATGAATGTGAAGAAAAAAATATCGATTTTGTCAAGACATCAGATGAAGGTGTGGATAAAGAATATGACCTATCAGAATTGCCGGCTTTAGCCTTTTATCGACATAAATTTAGAACAATTTATGAGGGCGACTTGATGCACGAAGAGGCTATTTTAAAATGGGTTTTAGAACTTCACGACTCGCAACCAGATGTTATTGAAAATGTCGACAGAAAAACGTTAAAAGACCTTATTGACGATGTTGAACATCTTGCCGTATTCTTTTGTAAGTAGTACTTTTTTATTATTTTTTAAATTTTCAACAACACTATCGAATGAATAAAGGTCATATATTAATTCTGATTACTATGATTTCGATATAACGTCTTTAGAAATTGAGAAAAAAAATTGTAACATTTTAAGTTAATTATTTTCCAGATAGCGAAGATTGTGACACCTGTGACGATATTTTGGAAGAGCTAGAAACGATAGACGATGATACCGATAAACATGGCATTCAATTCGTGAAATCGAAAGATTCCAAGTTGGCATCAGATATTGGTATTTTCAGTTTCCCAGCTTTAGTTTACTATGAAACTGGCGTTCCAATTATGTACGACGGTGAGTGATTTCTTGTGAAAAATTTATTATAATTTGCTATTTTATACATATGAGGTTTATTCCAACCTGTGCTATCTGTACTGAAAAAACTACATTATATGTCAGAAACACAAGAAGCAAATCGATTATACGTAATGGATAATGTATGTATAGTACTATTCTTCCGCTACTTAACCGATTGGCAAAAGTATGTAAAAGAAACATGGCTATATTATTTTGAGTACGTGTACTTGTAAGAAAAAAAATGTAATTAAGATTTTATCCCGTTTATAGGTGATTTAAAGAACGAAAATAAGGTACTCCAGTGGCTAGTAGATCAAAAAAGTAAGAATCCACATCCATTTTAAATTTGAATTTATTATTTTGAAATTAAAAAAAAATGTTTTCAATCGCCGTTTCGAACAATATGCATGACATCATTCTTTATGTTTGTAAAAATAAAAATAATAATTTTATGCCTATGATTACTGAATGTTTGAGCTACGTCATTTTGCATGACAGTTACTAATGCCTGCAGGTGAAGATAGCCAACAACAAATGTATACTAATTTTAAATCAATGGCCAATGCAGATGGTGATAGAGCATCAGGTTTTATACGAAATAAGCGCAATGTGTACAGCATCAAAACAAATATAGGAAAAGAATCTTTCAACAAACGTAAAGAAACGTCAGAGCCCAAAGTTCAGAAAAGAGATCAAACCGACGACAACGACGACGAAGACGATGATGATGATGACGACGATGATGACGACGTCGATACGGAAGATGAATATGATTCGGATGGCGAGTATGTTGATGATGATGATGAGGACGATGATGATGATGACGATGATGAAAGCGATAATAATAACCAGGAAGAAGATGACGAAATCGATACAAGAATAAGTACTGATAGTGATAATAAAAAGGGAGAAAATGACGGCTACAGTTATTTCGGTAGAATTAAACAAATTTTAACAGGTAAATTGGTAGTGTTGGACCCTGAGAGATGACCCTGCACGGAGGCACCGATGAACCCCAGTCACACATCTGCATGGTCGAACAATGGAACCCGCATGGGTCCCTAGTAGCTATCGCCTGCAGTCATTCGCGAACGCTTGCCAATTTAAATGTTTTAGTTCTTATACTAACATAATATTTAGAATTAATAGCGCTCATAACAAATAGGCGCATAAATTATAAATATGCACAGTATTAACTCCCAGTTAACTGTAACTGTATTTTTCCAATTTTACGGGTTATAAACAATAAATTTTTACTGACTGCAGGCGATCGCTGTTTCTACATTGGATTGGGAGCGAAACCGGCTGTGCCTAAAATCAATTACGAACCCTACCAGTGCTGTCCCACTAAAGTAAAAAGTCCGACAAAAGTAGCCAAAGCTACTCCAACCAAGGTTCCGCAAAAGAAACTTGACAAGAAACAACCTGCTCTGGAAAAACTGGCAAAAGGAAAAAATAAGGCTCTCGCAGCTAAACCTGACAGGCCTTCTAAGGGAAAAAAAGGTTTATTCGGCTCTGATAACATTTGGTGGTGGTAACTGGTATCATTGAAACGGTTATAAAAACAATGTTGTTACCGAATTCTTGTATATAAGGTATC
Source organism: Pharmacophagus antenor (assembly GCA_018245475.1). NCBI lineage: Eukaryota > Metazoa > Arthropoda > Insecta > Lepidoptera > Papilionidae > Pharmacophagus > Pharmacophagus antenor. The sequence continues at coordinate 16,833 of DWQX01000209.1, read as the reverse complement.
AAGGGATCACGAAAGTTTTTATCCCAATTCACTTATCAATTTAACAGGTTCATTGTTTCCGGCTTATCGCCTCTTGATTCTTATCAACAGTTTTTAACAGAGTTGTATGCTGTATTATATTGTACACATACTAATTGTTGCATTATTAAATGTCCAGATACGGTAGCAACTCTAGCAACATCCAAAAGATTTTAAATATATACGAACTTGATTTATTATTATTGATAATTTATAAGAGTACTTGTGGAGCTAAATATTGGAATGTGTAGAACTCTATAACCAGGTGTACAAATTATTATCATAACTGTAATTAAATTCCAATATTTAGACCACGAAGGTGTGGCGAAATATCATAAACATAGGCATTTTTAATTGTATACATATTGCCGTATCATCTTGAAAGACTTATTGTTCTAAGTATTTCATGTTCATATAGTTTTCTAGTCTTCATGTATTCTCATTATTTATATTACATTTGATGCATAACTACTTAACTTAATTTTAAAAATTTCACGCTTATGATTTTCTAATGGTGTGAAAGTCAAAATAAAAACGCGATAAAAATGCAATAAATAACTTTCATTACTTGAAATTATAATTAAAGGGTAATTCTAGTCAATATTTAGAACACATTACAAAGTATTTGAAACCGTATGAGTTTGTGCAACTGAAATTTGAATTAAAAGTATCTATAAAAAAAGACTATTGTTAACATCATAACTTGTTAGTATTAGCTCAAACAGAGTTCACGATGCGGAAATATATTTGGTGGTATTTTAGTAATTTATTGATCGAAATCCAGCATGGATGTTTTATTATTTATTTGTTACAATTAATTGTTAAAACGGCGCTGATTTAATATTTTTTTGTTAAATAAATACAATTGTCTATTATTGTATTTATTATTACTCATTTTTCATTTACACACGAATGATGTCAGCATGGTATTGCTGTAAGTTATGATCAAGCATGCCCATTATTGGATATTACTGGTAAGTTGTAATAGAGTCAAATGGATGTGGTTTCTTGACAAGTTATTTTGAATACTATTCAGCATTTCAGCATTGAAATAATTATAAAATTGTAGGAAACCTATTGGATGAATCTGAAGTACTCGAATGGATGGTTAAACAGAAGGAAGATGAATCTATTGAAGAAATAGACAGAGATAAATTATTTAAATATATCGAGACGAAAGAGTTTTTAGCCGTTGTATTTTGTAAGTTATTATTGTTCTAGAATTTAGTAATTTGCATTGATAAAGTTTTTTATATATTATTTATTATCTATCTATCTATTATTATCTATCGTTATTTTAGATAGGGATGATGATCCTGGCAGCCCAAGGGTTTTAAGGCACGTAGAATTAATTGATGATGAGGCAGCAGAATATGGAATAAAAATTGTCAAATGCAGTGATCGATTAATGGCCAAAAAATATGGTTTTCGTAATCCACCTGGCATTACATACTTTAGGAAAACCAAATTCATTAATTACGATGGAGATATTGACGATGAAGAGGAAATATTGGATTGGTTAACAAATCCCGAAAACATGGAATTAACGGACCACATTGAAAAAGTTAACAGAAAAATGTTTCAGAAAATAAGACAAACCTCGGACTATGTAGCCGTCTTCTTTTGTGAGTATTTATTTTGATTTTGCTTAATATTTTTTGGGAAAATAAATTTGGTTGACTTTGATATTCAAATGTCATGTTTGAATTTCAAATCGTATTTGACGTAATATATGTTTTAGACAGTAATGACTGCAAACAGTGTCCTAGAGTGTTGGCTGAAATTGAACACATAGACGACGACGCTGACGGAGCTGGTATAAATTTCGTAAAAATTGATGACAGGCAAATGGCCAAAGAGTATGGCGTCTTCGCTCTACCTGCAGTTTTGTTTTACAAGCTAGGATCCAAAGATCCTGTTATATATGCAGGTATATAACATTATAAATATTAAATTAATTATTAATGTAAACATCATTTAACACTACTTGTGTAAATTAATTGGCAGGTGACTTGTACGATGAACAACAACTGCTGAGTTGGTTATTGACTCAGAAAAACCCGGCTGGAGATGTAATAGAAGCACTAGAAGGAAAAGATTTAATAGAATTGATAGAGGAGTCGGGATCGCTAGCGGTATATTTCTGTAAGTTTTAATTGCCATGTGATAACGCATACCAAACGTACTTATTCTTTCTTTGAGTTTATAATTTTGTACCATATATTGGTATATTTCAACTTCATATTAACTGTTTACTCTAATGCTTTAAATTTTTTCTCTACATCGAATCGTACCCTGTTAAGAAAGTTCTTCAAGGTTTTGAGCAATGTAGGATGATGACAATGTAAATAAATAATATGTATTTTTAATAGGGAATAAAACGTTGTGTGAACTGTGCAATTTGAGAGCCATGCAAAAGACTTTAAGAAAAAAAGACAGAATCCACGAAGACGAGGAGGGGCAGGATCAGGAGGGTACTACCCCTTGAAATATGTCCCCATTTCCTGACTTTGTATCCCTGTTGTAACTTTACATTTTTGTTGCATGTAGCACGCTCATGTACACATATGTATTTTACACTGAATGCATTTTTATTAGAACCGTACTCTATATTTTCATGTTTAATTACATATTTGAACGTTGTAATGCGTTTTAAATGTAATGATATTTTAATTGTGTATTGTGATTGCCTTTTTTAATATATTTCGTAGATAGCAGATAGGGATTGTATTTTCGAAGTCACTTCATATGCATTGATGAATTACATAGATTAGAAAAGAAAATCAAAGTTTTTTGTGCGGATTGGTTTTCGTATTACTCTTTTTATTTAGCATTGATTTAGTCGATGATAATATAAATGTTTTTAGATGGAGCGGACTGCGAGCAATGCACGGGAATATTAGAGGAACTTGAAAATATCGATGATGATTGCGATAGACATGACATAAAATTTGTTAAAACACAGGATTATTCAATCGCAGAAGAATATGGAGTAACTGATTTTCCAGTTTTAGTTTATTTTGAGCACAATATTCCAAATGTCTATGAAGGATCTTTAGCTGAAGAAGAAGAAGTGCTCCAATGGTTGATCACACAAAAAACTGAAGATTGTATAGAACTCATAACCAGAGTAATGTTGGAGAAAATGGTTGAGGAGACACAATATTTGGCAGTATATTTTTGTAATAAAACGTTTTTATTTACGTTTTCTGTTCATTCGTTTTGAGTTCCTTAAGAAATTATTGATTTTTTTTTCTAGATAAATTAAATTGTCACATTTGTGATCACATACTTGAAGGCTTAGAAAAAATTGACGACGAATGTGATGTATATGGTATTCATATGGTTAAAATACAAGACCCACAACTAGCAAAACGATACTCTATTAAAACCTTCCCTGCCATGGTTTATTTTCGGTAAATCACTTTTTTAAACTAACTGGAAACTAATACGATTGTCTCAAATCATTAAAAGATAAAGATAAATATTTTTTTTTTGACAGAAATGGTAATCCACTTCTCTTTGAAGGTGATTTGCAAAATGAAGAATCAATTTTAGAATGGCTAATAGATGATGATAATCGTGAACTGGCTGATGAAATTGAATCAGTAAATGACAGAATGCTGGAAAGACTGCTCTATGAATCACATTTACTTGTTGTATTCTTCTGTAAGTTAATTTATTTTCTGCGAATTAATTTTAGTTCCATTTCTCTTACCTCTGTGTGTTTCATTTATATCATTATATAATATTGTGATTCACTTAAAATAAATATAAAATATCATGTGAACGCTCATTAAATTTATTTTTTTCGACAAACTCGCATTTCATCAACTACCCTAATTAAATTCGTGATATATTATGTGGAACTTAACGAAAATTGAATCTATTATTACAGACGATGACGAAGATTGTCCAGAATGCGAAGAAATTCTAGAAGCTTTAGAGCAAATTGATGGTGAAGTCGATCAGTACGGTATTGATTTTGTAAAGATAGCAAGTCTTGAAGCGGCAGCTAAGCACAGCGTGGTGAATATCCCGTCGCTGGTTTATTTCCGCAAACGAGTGCCTATGTTGTACGATGGTGATTTGCATCATGTTGATAAAGTGCTCCAATGGCTGACCTCTCAGGACGTTTTTGAAATCAAAAATGAAATTGAAGAGGTGAACAGAAAAATGCTGGATAAACTCTTAGAAGAGAACGAATTCCTCGCTGTTTACTTCTGTATGTTTCAATTAGATTTTAACTTTAACTGTTGTTAATCTTTGATTTCTTTTTAACATACACTTACTTTTTCCACTCTTCAGATGAAAAATCGGTAGAAAGTCGAGCAGTTTTGGACAAATTAGAAAATATAGATAGCGAGACGGATAATTTGGATATAACATTTGTGAAAATGCAAGACCCTCGCTATGCGCGCAAATGGGGTGTAACAAAATTACCCGCTATTGTTTATTTCAGAAAACGTTTTCCTAGTATATACAGAGGTGATAGCAAAGCTTCATAAAACATTTAAAATACTTAATTTCTTTCCATTATAAACGTTTCTTTATTGCAGGCGACATAATGTCGGAAGTGGAAGTACTTGAATGGCTTCGAAAGAACAGGTTCCGACAACCGGAACTCAATATTTTTATGTACGCGTTAATAGCACTTTCCGTGGCATTCGTCATGTACACCGCCTTTCTGCTACAGTGCTTTAAACCATCTCCGTCATCAACTACGCAGCATCCAAAACAGGCGTGAGGTGATTACCCAAAGATTAATCACCTCAACCCTTTTGTTTGTGACTTTTTGGTCTCTTTGTATAATAATTTTGACTTTACAATTATCATCAATTGCTGCATCATAGTGCACATGTTGAAACGTTCAGTGATTCGAATGAAGAACGTATCTGAATTAGCAACTACTATATATATTTGGGATCAAACTCTGACTTCGACAGAGGTTATAGAATTACGTTTTGTTGAGCTGTAACCGTAACCCGTTAAATGGATTATTCAAAAATGTAATTTGTTATTAAAAAATAAATTATAATTTTATTGCTTTACATAAATAAAATTCAAAATCATTTCCATCAGTATTTTGTTTTTAATACATATCGGGTTATGGCTACACCAACTAATTTACTGATGGTAAGTATCTTTAACTATCTAATAACAAATAATCGTAATATGTAACTCAAATCAAATCTAGATTTACTTTAAATATTTTTTACTATCCAAGCGTTATATCACCTCACTTCCCGGTAATTATCAAAATTATAACATTGTTACTCGTTAAATTTTGATACTGAAACGGAAACTTTCCGTTTAAATATCGTCGTTTTTTTAAGGATATTTTTACAGTAGAGTTACACTGAATATATATTAAATATTATCTAGTACATAAGCTCTGAATATTCCTTTTGATTTGAATGTATTAGTATAATAAAAACAACTGTTTAAACAAATGCAAAATACAAAACAGTAAACTATAAGTATTTAATGAATGACAAATCGTCAAAGAGTATCCGCTATAAAGCTTTTTTAGTTTTTCCTTTTTTTCAAATAGACTCTGCTAGTAAAAAATTAGTACTCAAGAATTACTAATTAAATATACATGTACGTATAAACTTGTATTAGATTTAATCAAGTTACTTCGTTGATAATGTTTTACCTAATAATTTTGGCAAGAGGTAGTATATAGTATAGCGTAGTCGAAGTTTGGTTCTGGTAAAGACGTATCTGTGTATGAGTCAATGTTGTGTGTGCACAGAGCAACAGAGCACGTTCCAATACACAAAGCAATTAAATATTTATTTTATTTCCCATGTTGTCATTATACTATTACAGGGATATAATTCTGATGAAAACTTTCATTTACGTTTTCTTTCATTATATTTTTACTTGATTCGTCTGCATTACAAAATGTGTAAATGACATAGGTAGTAATTTTATCTTAACATCAAATCATCTCATAAAAGATATTTCAACATATAAAAAAATTAATACTTTGTACTGTTTACCAGGACCTGACATGTATTTCGTTATTTTCCTTTTTATCTACATTATATATATTTTTTTATCTACATATATTTTATCCTTATCGTTTTGCGTGCATTCAGATGTATTGTCGAACCATGCATAAACATTTAACCTAAAACTATCACTGATCGCTCAGAACTATATGCATATTTATATTTCGTTTATTTCACAGACAATTTCTAATTATAGCCTAAAGTAATTTAACTTTTTTGTTTTGTTACCCAAAAAGTGAGATATTTTTTCACTTCAAAAAACTTTCATTACCATTTATTGTTTACTATAATTAACAGTGTTATTTACTTAAACACATTGGTGTAATTTTTCGTTCGGAATGAAATTGTTTTTTTTTAATCTATGCATTTTTGCCTTTATTTTGTTATTGGTGAACACTTTCACCTAGGATGTATTGAAATGGAGGCAACAACAATAATTTTTCTACTTCTACAAAATACTAAAATTCGACGGCTTCCGACAGTGATGTTTACGGGGTGCGGCAGGACTAGAATGTCTTTAAATGTTATAATAAATAACCTTGTATATAATATGTAAATATGTTAAAATACATAAAAATAGTAAAATTAATCAGGCTGTTTTATTTGAACAAAACATATGATAAAGTAATTCCTTCCACTTGGTTTTTATTTAAGATATTAATGAAATAAAACTAAAGAACAGGAAAACGTGCGTTGACATTTCTCCGAAACATATTTTTTTTTATTCATACCATAATTTATTTATTTCTCATCATATATAATATATGGTGCTGATTAGACTAATTTGTAAACTCCCTCACAAGACAGCGGAGTTCACAATAGCTTCAAATAAATTTACTGTTAGTGTCGTCCTCCGTCGGAGGCGCTGCGTTCATAGTATCTTAACATAAAAATGATTTTCAATAATTTAAATATATTATAAAAATGATATAATGGAAATCATCCGCGATAAAAATAGATTTAATGGGTGTAAATCGTAGTTAAGAGCTGTTAGTGAATTACGAATGTTTTAAACATGCATTTGATGTTAATAAGCAGCGTCATCTATGAAGATGTTCATTTATCTATTTCCTGTTAATTTTATTTATTTTGGTTTATAGATAATTTAAAAATCTTGTAATGATTATTAATAATTAACTAAATTAAAAAAAAGATCTAATTATTAAGCATTTAATTAACACTCCTGTTGTTTTTGTAGAAATAATGAAACGAATTATGCGAACATTAGTAGGGATTGCCGCCATAATTATGTTGTCACTCATTAGAAAATGGCGCTGTATGTTCTTTTCAATGCAGTTCGTTACGAGCTATTACAAGGCGTTATTCAGCTGGAATGAAATACAAGCATCTACTAAGCCGAATATTATTAACAACCGGACCGAGTCCTAATGCAACATTATGAAAGCTCATTGTTACATTTTATTTACAATTATACACACACATATATTATTATTTAACTTATTCGGAATTGTAACGGTTTGACAAAAGCACTGTGACGATGGTTCATAGCTAGACGAACAGGTTTACACCTAAATGTACAGAGAAATGTAATAAAAATAAACCATTATTAATTCAATACATGGCGAAGTGTTAGCTCATAAGTAATAAAAAAAAATACTGAAAATAAAACGCAATAACGATATATCATTTTATTGTAAAAAAATTACCGTTTATTTTTACATTAAGCTTATCTAATATCTGTTACCCGTAATGATTATTAAAATTATTTTTAGTTTTAATACATTACAGTTCTGATATTATTATTATTGGGTATTCAGGCAATAGTGTTTTAATATAGCAGCATACGTAATATCACATGCCCATCTAAAAGTATAGGATTAAACCCTGTAAGAAACGGCTTTTTTTCTAATTAGCTCTGCATTTTCAGTAGTTTTGACATAAAGTACTGTTTATTCAAATAATTAAAACAGTTGAGTCCGATTGATTTTATACCGCCATTAATTTTTTATATTATCTTAGAATAATGTAAACGGATGGTTTCATGTACAAACCAAGAATTGATTTAAGACCTGTATCTTTTTGTAAATGGATTTTATGTATATAAATTTGTATCTATAATGTATAGATCATAGCTACAATACTACGCCAGCACAAACCACGTTGAGTGTTTGCCTCTCTTTCTTACACATTTAATTTTAACAAAACTATAATATATATTTATTAATGATAGAGTAACCAAACAAGTAAGTGGTGCATGATGGAAAGTGTTCACCGCCACTCATAGACAGCCGCAGCATTCGGTAAGTCGTCGTTGCTGCGTTAAAATTTTCTTAGAACAAATATTCTACAATTGGGAGTCAGTCTCTAACTTTTGGCATAATGATATCGTATAAAGCATCGACTATGTTATAGTCAAATGTATTTTCTCATGATCCTTTAGATATTTGGACTTTTCCTTCTCGAACAGATCGACGAGGCGTTTCGTGAACTCCGCGTGCACCGCATCCACTTCCTCGTCTGTTGGCTCCAAGTTCCTCTCTACCTCCATTGGAGTGCCAACTGAAAGTGTATTCGTATAAAATATATTTATAACATTAATAACCGACTTTACCTAGAAGAGCAAATGCAGGCGACCAAGCAAAAAGGAACCAGTTCTCGGCAACTTTAAATGTTTGATACATAAAGTTGTTTTGGAATGTTTTTTTTTAAATCCTTATTATCAAATGACTATTCTAGATATCCAATCTAATTTTAACTCAAGACCTCACTACTACGCCTTTAGCTTTGATGCCTACATATGTCCGTCCATCGACAGACACATCGTAGCTCCTGAAACAATCTAGCTCAATTTTGTTTAATAGTATTGCGACCTCATTTCACTAATATACAGTATTTTTGTTTTAAAACTATTATAAAAACTATTATAGCTACAGTTTCATGTTCAAAGATGTCAAGTATGCGGATAATACGAATATGTAGGTCGAACAAGCTTACAACATGTAGTTATTTTTAAAAAATTTAAAAAGAAATACGAAGATATAACACGGAGACGCAGTCAGAAAAAGCGGGCAAGCTGTTTTCATTGGTGTAACTAAAAACTAGATGGCGCTATTATCAATCGTGTATATTACTTTAATTTTGGACAGCAACGCGCAAATTTCAGTGGTATGCTTGCCCAGTTTTAGGTTATATTTCCTACCGATAGCCATCCAAAACATTTTTAATTACAAATGAGCAGAAACGTGTTAGTTATAAATAAATTAAATCAATAGTTTGTCACATTAATCTAATAAATTAAAATTAGGTTTTCAAACTGGCACAAAATAACGAATATCTAAACTATCTTAACGATGTCTATATGAAGATTCATAAAGTAGAACACTGGGTTAATTAGTCGGTTATTTTTTTTAACGAACGAAAAATAAGCCCGTTGGTATTTAAAAGATTGAGTCTAATATGCCTGAATCAGATCTTGCAGCGAATAAGTAAATGAAAATTTCATTGATGAAACTTGAAATTTCATTTAATGTTTACAACAATTATAACCTAACATAAAAGTTTGGATAATTAATTAATTTCTTTTATCAAGTTAGATGCGTTACATTGTGGAAAATTAATATTAAATATAACCATAGACTTTTTATTAAATTTTATATAGGGAGAAATTAATAAAAAAACAAGCAATCACATAATTACATTTCAAATGCAGAGTAAAGAATTAAGAATTAATTAAGCGACTGTGGGGATCGTAAAAATGAGGATTAATATTGACACTTTATTAATACTGTGACATCCGTATATTTCGAATAAATTTTTATGTTTGGCGCCGGCGGAATCGCCATCAATTTTTAATTTACATAAGATTAAGATCAGATGGAATACAAGTTCTAAATGTAATAAGAAAATTATACTAAATTATTACAAAACCGAAAAGCACAAAAGATGTATTTGACTTTAACCCTTAATTTGGTATTGTATGCTGTGTCATACAAACTTTTTTAAAAAAAATAAAGTGTTAAATAAATATAATGATTTTAATATAATAATTAATATTTATTCTCATAAAAATGTATTTTTTTTTGCACAATAAAGGGTTAAAGACAGCACGTCTTATAACCAAATTCAATCAGTTACTTTTCCATTGTAACAAAATAACACCAATGTGGTGGCACCAGAAGTCAGTGTTAAGTTTTAGATTAAAAAAAAAAATGTTATTCTACTTACCAACAGTTGTGATGGGCGAGCGGAGTGGCACAACGCCGAAAGTGTACTGGAATATTCCGCGGCCGATCGGGAACACGGGCGAGATGCCGGTGAGCACGCGCACCTTCTCCTGGAACATCCTCAGCAGGCTGTCGCGGGGATTGTTCAGCGGCCTGAAAACGTCCGGCTCCCCGAACGAGAAGACGGGCACCAATGGTGAGCTGGAATTGAAGTATAGAATTCTTTATTGATCCCTCTTGCAATGAGCAACTCATAATAATAAGTTCAGGCTCTGTTTTTTTGGAGAAGAAATCGCCATCCATAAAATTCTGGTATGCAACGATGTCTCAAGCTTCAAGAAATCTCAGATCACTGAGGTCGTTCTTTGAAGGCTGTTAACGTCCCAGAAGTCTTATGCGCTTCTAGCAGGGCTGTCGAGTAGTCAGCCTTCCCTTCTCACATCCGCTTGTCTAAGTGCAGAATAAGGTGCCTATAATTTTGTACTTGACGTGACTAATTAATTCCAATTTAGTAATGCTTTTGTAGTGATACACATTTATGGGTTATGTAAATTTTTCTCGTTTAATAAAATTAATAAGGTTTGACTGCCTTCGTGGCGCAGTGGTTTAGCCACTTGCCTTGTAACGCGGTTCCGGGTTCAATTTCCGGGCCACAGAAGTAGTGCATTCTGGATGGTGGTAGTTTTTCAAACCCGCCTGACTAGCTACCACGCTTAATGTCAATCTGTCGCTATAACAACATTGCTGTGTTCTGACAGTCATACATATGAGAGCCAGATGTATAGGCTCCACCATCCACGGCCTCATTGTCATTTATCGTCAGGTGAGCCCATGTGTTAGCCCATAATCGATAAAAAAATAAGTTAACTCACCCGGTCTTCATAGCAAGACGTATGAAACCTTTCCGCCTGCTCAGAATGACACTGTATTCCCCAGGATGCGAGTCCAATGCCTCAGCGGCACCGCCAACCATGAGCGCAACACATTTGCCCTTATGTTTCCTCCGGTCCAGCAGGTAAAGTAGGCTTTCAGGCGATGAGGAACATCCGCCAAGGGCTAGGACTAAATCTCTGAAGAGGGGCACCAGGAAATGTCCCCCCAACGTGATCATATGGCAAGTCATACCGGGGAACATTTTGTAAAAGTTCAAAGCGTTCGTCGCGAATGCTCCAAAAGCGCCCGAGCTCACGACGCCGTGAGGGAAACAGGCTAACAAATAGTTCCTATTAGGATCCAGTTCGGCGGTCTTCACTAGCTTGATCGGGAAATAATCGCGGTAGTAACACCACCAAGACCAGTTCCTGGCCCATTCTAACCTGGGAATAGATGGATAGATAAATAGAAACGTTTATTGTTAAAAACGCAGGACAAACATAGACATACAATAAGAAAGGTATTAGAAAATTAAAATAATTAATAAAAAAAAAATAAGCTACCACTAAAATGATGCAAGGATAACTGGACATGTGATGTACATGTCCATCGTCCCCAGTGCACAGTGGGTACGGGTGTGTGTGTACGGGATTGGTACAAAGAGCCGTAGCTCAGTGCATTATCCACCTGCTGATTTTCAAATTTGTGAATCACTGATTTTCAGCTGCCGCTTGAATAATGATAATAACTTTTTTGGAATGCCTAATAAGGTATCTTCCACAGTTTACGCAATGAGGGCGTCATTGAAGAATTTGTTGATCAATTGCCATCTTAATTACAGTGGCCATTAAAAATCTTAAGGAATACTCAACAAGGTAAATCTACTGTATCTCTAATGTGATTTCGCAGATAAGAATATAACGCTAATGGGAATTAAAGCCTCAAAAGTAAGTATAATCTGAATAATGGTCAGGTTTTATCGGAGAAATATGTATTAAAGATAAAATAGAACTATATTAGAATAGACCTAATTACATGTACTATTAAATCGCCCAATTTTGCCTTTAAAACTCTGACTAAAGTCGTTGACTTTTATGAAGCAAGCCTAATTTAAAACTATACTGCCATCAATGCTGGTCGGTAGTGTGCGAAAGCGTTCCCGTAGTTTCAACTAAAGGCGTAGAAAATGGACACCGTGGGGTTTTAACTGGTAAGAATCCGGTATAACTCTTCTGCTGCCCGCGCAGCGGAGGAGTATCCAATGTGGGATTTCCCGACGAAAAACAAAAAAGAATTACCATCACCACATAAACTCAAAAATAAATATACCGCTAGTTGACAACCCTAATTCATCGCAAAAGAACCCATTTAGAAACTCCAGTGGAGTTCTATAGATACTTCGTTAAAAGATAAATTCCGTATGTACTCACCTGCGCCCACCCTTGTTCGGTGTTTCTATGTCCTTTAGCATCCACACCGCGTAGATTAACGCAAGCCACCACAGAGACGAGTACACCAAGCTTAGGTACAGCAGTATACTGAAAGCTTCTCCGAACAACACCAAACATATCCAGCCCGTAGCTCCGAGGGTTTGCAGCCGACGTGACATCGGCAAGTCCCTTGGTGCCCATTCTATTCCCAATCGCTCCGATAGACAGCTGAAAATGTTGTAGGTTTTGTTATGGAATATTATTCTATTTCGAGAGTTTTGTTGCTATGACGACGAACTGTGATATAATTATGTGTTAGCGACAGAACAAGTTACAAAGATCGACTTAGATTTTAAGGTCACTAAGGATCGGTCGTGCTTATAACCAATAGATTACACTTTTGTCTTATAAGTACATATAAAAAACATTTAACAAAAACAATATTTTTAAATAGGCTTACATTAATATTATTATTTATGTGTTTTCTTTTTATTTTTTAATTGTTTTCTTGCACCCTCGCATTCTTCTCCGCTCAACCCTGAGGCAGAGAATGCCCGCTTTATGTACACGATTTTGTGCCTTATTAACACTAGTAATAAGATTGATTATCAAATATAGCCTACTGAAAAATAATATTTTGGAGATTACGTTTTTTCGCTTCTTACGATGTTATTGAAAAATTACATCGAGGTAAATATTTTAATTCTATAATAACCAATAAACACTCACGAAATTTATGTTTTGAATGTAATAAGCCACTTTCTTCTGCTCTCGATTGAAATAATATTCGGAAAACATTTGTTCAGTTGCAAATTTTTTTAGTATTGATTAAATCGTTGGCAGCCGCGAATTTCCGTACTATTCGATTGAAGAGAGACTTTTATTAAATTTTTGTTTTGTTTCAAAAATATAGAAAAGTTGTTAAGAAAAAATTTAGTGCAAGGTGAATGACTTTGCGTACTTGAGGTAATGAGGAAGTACAAAGGGCAATGGGGAAGTTTGTCTAGGGGAACCGACGGAAGGGATAGATTGGTCCTAGACAATATAATGCCTCGTCTAGTTACAAATTTCTGTCGTCATAAATCCTTTCTACGGTATAGGATATTTGTTTAGGACAAAATGCACTATCACATAATGATACAATAAAAACTAGTTTAAACTTAAATGATTATAATAGTTAGTATTAGAGTAGTTAATTACAAGAGTTACATCTGTGTGAAATACCACTGCAAAACGAAATCAAAAAATAACACTAATTATATTAAGGATTATGTTACACTAATGATGTATATTTCCCAAAAAAAAAAAAAAATATTTGCTATCTGAAGGACATATTTCGGTAAGGTTTAAAGTGTATGTTTTATATAATTAGCGAGTCTAGTCTAATTTGTGAGCCATACCAATAAGGAAGCAACGAGCTAACTTATAAGTAGCAAGATAGGATGATATAAAAACATCTTTATTAACACTTAACGTATGGGTCGAGTAAATCTACGTTACATTGTGATTTCCTACTATTGTGGAAATGTACGTGTTACCATTTTCATCCAAGACTGTTTGATTTTTTATACAGTATTAATTATAGTACTGTCAGCATTTTTAAGAAGATCCGTTCTGTCCGTTACGTGTTAATTAAGACCAGTGGATTTTTTATTGGGTATATGGGCAAACTAGTGAAAGGATGGTAGGTGATGACTGTCGCCCATAAACAGTCAAAATCTCTGGGGATATATAGCTTCGCTTCCAAATTTTTAAAATTAATTGAGCCTTTCATTTGATGGTACCTCAGTCCTAGTTAGATTTTTTATATTATGTCCCCTGTTATTATTGTATTACTGAATTTGGTTAACATAATCTATATGTATGAAATAGAGAGACGAGAATCTTTTTTTATCTTTAGATATTTACTAAGAAAGGGTTTTTCGAAAACCAAGAACTCATGAGGGGAAATGGGGATGTAAATTTCAATGGAACTTTTTATTCGTTAAGTCGATAGATTCGAAACTTAACACACGTCCTGGAGGCGGGTTAAATTTTAATATTAAATATTACCATGCCCAGCCGAGCAGGCGTATGACGTCCAAGTAGTTCTTTATTGCGATTCTGACGTAAGAGATTCGCGCCAATTGACGCAATGTAAATTCTAAGTAACCACAACAATGATAAATACCACGTACCAACGAATGAAAGTCCATTTTGTTATAAAAAAATATTGAAGAAATGTTGAAATATAAACTCGTGTGCAAGTTAATGTGTGTGCAATACACACGATAAGTGTCGATAGCGAAGATAAACTACAGGATGTCGATAATATTGTACATATATTTAAATACTTACATATAAATAATCGTATACATGTTTTTTACAACAGTTGTTTCCTTTATTATTTACGGGTAAGAAAAATCTTTGAAAAAAAAATCTTTCAGTTTTTTAACAACATCTAGGGAGTTTATAATTTAAAAGTCATATAGAAGTGGAGTGCGGTAAAATTAAAATTTAAGCATATAATATGTATAGAAAAGATTATTGAGATTTATTGAAAACCTATAATGAGAAATTTCCAATTTAAAAATTATAGACAGTAATAACATTTCATTTTTGATTAAAAAACTTGAACATTCAAATTTTAAAAATCCATTAATAATGGTTAAAGTACGATCCACCACTATGACCACCGATAAAATATAGTAACAATTTAAAACCTTTTTCATCATGTAATCATGAAGCTACGAGATGCCCACGGCTGGGAAAAGATTTTCCCAGAGGATTTCTACATTCATTAAAGATTATCCGAAATAATAGTATTAAATATCAAAGTATCTACACAGATCTTTACTAAAGATAACTCCGGTAATATATTCGAGTTAAAAACAAAACTATACGTGTATGCAGTTGTAAACAAGAGTAGGTTAAAAGCTAAAATAAATGCATTATTGCATCACGTTTTAACACAATTAAAAATTGAACCGGTTTTAGTTTACGATATCAATGTAGGAGAATAAAGAAATCATTTTTAATATCTAAGAATACAAAGGGCAACTTTGTTTAGTTGCTGTTAAATGCAATTTAAAAAAGTATTCCGTAGGGTTCGAAAAATAAGAACTATTAATTTTGTACATATTCATTTTTGTTTGCAGTTATTTACGGTTATCTTTCGTGAAAAATGATTCTCATTTGTCTTAGTCAATAACATGCACGAATATTATTTTAATACAGATTGCATATTGTTTTGTAAAAAAATTATATTAATATAAATATGCTTTGTTATTAGTTTTAAGCTGGCATTTGTATGATTTGATATTGCACATTCCCACAGAACAGAAAAATAAGAACTGAATTTGGTGGTTTTGAGTCTACATTTCTCGAGGCAAGAAGGTAGAAAAGAAACTGTAAAGAAACTGTAATGTTTTATTATGCTGTTACTCAATAAAATCAAAGCTACAATTTTTAAAATGGCAGAATATTTAAAAGGCTGATCATATGCAAACAATCATGTCCATATTTTTAAATAATACTATTGTCTTTTTATTTAGGAGATTCATTAGAGTAATACAGTAAGGAATTAATCCATTCTTTATACTCTTATTAAGAACTCAAGAATTTACCTCTAATCATATCGCAGTCTGTTTTGAAATTTTTACTTAACACAATTTTAAAATAGGGTAGATAAATAAACGCACAAATTATTACTAATTTGTAAATCTAAATGGTCTTTAAATAATATTAAAAATACATACTGAAATATCTTAATAGCCTTTTCCATCAGCTCCCGGCGGGTAGTCCCTGACATCGTAATAAATACAAATAATCATGTGGCGATATACACACGCATCCACACCACACCGCGTTCTGGATGCGACTCATACGACAGCTTTAATGAATTGAGTGTAATATGTCGCGATTCATATATGTGTCATTGTCATCAGATAAGTACAAAGTTTTACAATTATGTTCTCATAGCATTAGTTCAATGTCTTTTGATCCTATACTTTTTATTTACTACTTAATAAGTAAATAGAAAAGTAGTGTTTTTTTTTTAAATGACGGCTAAAGTGTCTCAATATGGCTTATAAACGTATATTTTATTTACAATTATGTACTAGTTTTTTAAAGAATAAATGTCCCACACATATTAACTTAAAAGAATCTCATTTAATACCTATAATTTTATACGTATTACATTAGATAGAAGCTTGTGTAGAAAAAAGGCGAGAAAGATTAGTGAACTGTATGGTAATGAGACGGCTTTTCAAACTGAGGAAATGGTGGCCTGCGCCTCTTTATATGTATATATATATATATATATAT